>JAUCMT010005492.1:0-25326 GCA_032357475.1 Enteromius thamalakanensis | reverse complement strand
AATAGTGTCTTACAGTAATGTGTAGCTCACGCTCTTTACTGAAAAGATCGCTGTATTATAGATATTCGTAGCATGCCTGACACCCAGCAATCACAATAATGTTCTGCTTTGTTTCTTTTGTTATAAAACAGCTCGTCTTTCAAATGAATTTGTTTTTCCTCTTTGTTTTAAGTGTACAGCAAGATATAAAAGTCAAATATGCCTATATCTGGTGGCCTTCTCTTAATACAGGTCATTTACAAGTGCACGTAGACTACTATACTAAATATTATACTTCGACTTTATTCTCGTAATATTGCGACTTTATTCTCGTAGTATTTCGCCTTTAATCTCGTAACATTGCGACTTTATTCTCGTAGTATTAGATTTTTTTTTTTTGGTGGCACTAAAGCTCCGTCATATAACTCCATACTGAAAACCCAGATAGACACACCATGAAAATATAAATATAAATAAATAAACTGTTTTTGTGACTGTAGTGTACACCATATGTTTAGCTTAAATGCTTAATATGAATAAACAGTGCTCATAAACAGCTGCTAAGGTAGTCTTCTCATGTAGACAAGTTGAGGCTTGGACCTGAAAACAGAAATACTTACAGTATGTCACCACTTATCAAGCATATTAATGATCTACTATTTGATAAAAATGTGTCTTTCACTCGCTTTCCTGATGAGCATGACTGACGTGCTGCAGGCAGAGAGCTGTATGTCTCGTTTCTGTTTGCCTTCAGCATTCCTTGGACCATTTGCAGTATATTCGTAAGATAGAGCTGCAGTTATGCACTGAAGTTTTGTAAACAAAACAAACGTATATGAAAGTGCAGAGAGCGATGTTATGAATTTTGCCACCTTCTCCTGCGCCGCCGTTACTAAGCAACGGGGTAAACAGCTGCTGGCTTGATGACACAAACAAACTGTGGTTCGGACCCAAATAATATCAAACAACCGAACTGGGGTTCAGACCAGGCAAGCAACCAAGTGTGAAAGCACCCTAAAAATTCCCCTTTGTGGCTTGTAGAAAAAGTACATTTAGATTTGGAAATTATCACATAATTTTTCTTTTTAAGTAAGCTAACTATATCCCAAAATGGCAAAAATAGTACTTTGACATGAGGGTGCGTAATTAATGACAGATTTGTGATATTTGAGTGTACTATCCCTTTAACAATTAAATACTTGAAAAACATTAATTTCATAACATTAACATATTTGCTAAAATTACTGTCCAAATGCATTCATGGCTCCTTTGTACTTAATTAAACTGTATCAATGCACCTTTTTGTTGTGTGCATTGCTTCTATGTGCTCTGCATTGTGAAGGAGTTATAAGAAAAGTGATAATTAACAAAAAAAAAAAAATCACAAAAGAAGAAATCTCTCTCCATCAGCACAAGAATCTTCCAATCTGATTTTCACATTTCACATCCAATTGGTCTATTCAGCGACTGCTGAACAAGCATGTGTCACGTCTGAAGCTGCACACCCTGAAACAATGCCGAGCTTCTTTGCCGCAAGTGTTCCGACAGCTTGAAAAATTCCTTGAGTTGTATTCCCAAGACAGACACAGCTTACTGTGCAAAGGCAAGATATACAGCAAAAGCAACAACCCTAGCTATGCATTTTAAGAGAAAGATTTATGAAAGTTTTTTTGAAAAGGAACAGTCTTTTTTTCTCCCAGATTGCTTGTGGAAAGTGGAAAAACATGCATTAATGTAGTGGTTAGCCACAGGTCTTACTGCAGCCCCAGGGTTAAAGCTGCACCTTGTGCTATTTTTAAACATTTAAGAGCATCACTTTTATGTAACAGCTACATTTAGACCATGTCTATCTCAAAGTACATGTTCCTCGGATAAACATCCACAGTAGCTCAACACGCCGAAATGTTTAAGCCTTGGGAAAACCATGAAACTACATTAAAACACAACAGATACTGAGAAGTAATTATTAATTAGGGTCTAACAGGGCTTGAATACTTAAGCACCGAAACACTTTTACCATGCAAAAATAAATAGCTACCACTAATATGACACAATGAGGACTAAAACAAAAAACTGAACAGCGCATTCATGATAAAACCAAAGGGGATGAATCTTTAACCAGTGAACCTACATATTTCAAGACGTATTCCCAAGTGATGATGATGAGTCATGGTGAAGCACCTGGAGAGTGCAGCAGAATCAAAATAAGTCATTCAAACAGAAAGAGAAAGGAGAAAATGTAACCAACAACCACTGCCGTTTACAAAAGCCTCTGGTTTCCTGACAGGATTTTGCCATGTTTTGAAAACGTAATTCATCTGGTGAAAGATTTCAGCGCTGTGGCCTCATAGCAGGACTGCCTCTGCAGAGACAGCTGGGTGAAACCTTCACTCACATCTTGAAAATGACTTTTTTTCAGCCTCAATGGTTGAGAACTTAAGACAGACAGCAATGACAAATCAGAACACGAGTATCAAACCCCTTTACTGTGCAAACGGCCACTTGAGCTTCTACCTGCTTTGTCTGACGAGAGGAAATGTGATAGCGCTCGGATACTCAGAAGCACATCTCAGCATAAAGACAAACGAGCACGAAGAGATAAATGAGTTTCATTTCAAAAATTAAATTCCACTTGAAAACGACTGAGGTAAATGACTAAACCGAGTCAAGAGTATCGTATAAATCTGAGCCGCAGTGCTCAAGATTCTCCCCGTTGTACAGAGAGCTCAAAGTCGGGTATTTCAAAGTCATTACATCACCAACACAGCTGTGGCTCGTCAAAATCATAAGACGTGGTTGTGCAACTCCATCTGACAGCAAACAATCAGACGAGAGGTTACGTTTAATTAAATTCAATCACGAATAACAATAAGCCGCTATAACGACTGGCCCCGTCGACGCATTGTATGTTGCGCAGGCAATTTACTTTAAAATATTCATAGCCTTCCTCAGAACCCACGCTATTCGTGGTTCCCATCTAGACCTTTTCACATATTCATTGTTTCCATAATGGTAACAATTTAGAGATGAACCTGTATGCAAATAACCCTCCGTTGCTTTGCTGTGCCAGGACTTGAACAGAAAGCACTACTGCAGGCCCCAAAAGGCAGCCGCAGAGTGTCTCAGAAAAAAAAGCAGTGTGAGCTGTCAAGGGAATAATGACAACAGCCATCTATGAATCACTGTGAGCACTGGATTCCTCAGCTCCACTTGTTTTTTTTCTCTTCTTCGTTCCTTTTGCAAAGGCAGAGACAACATCCAGCACTGAGCTGTCCCCAGCCAACCGGAGCACAACTTGAGCGAAGGGCTATGAGCCGGGACTTCTGTTAAGAACCTCAAAGCTTTCAAGAAGAGAGGGCCTTTTGAAGGATAAACCACAGGATTAGATTAGTCCATCCTCTTGGGTTACAGAGCTGGGCACCTTTTTTTTTTAATCTGGACCCCCAAGAGGCCGGCCATATTGGCAATGAGGGGATGTCCATCTTCTTTTCAGTGTGGGCTTCAATAGAAAACCCCTGACAGGGAGCTTAAGAGAGAGAAAATATGATTCATGGCAAGCTTTTAATGCTCAAGGTGAATTGCCCCGCAAAAGGCTCACCTCGGTTGTGACTACAATACTGCGAAAGAACTAGACGGGAGGTCAGGGTGGGCTGAAAAGTAAAGTTGACCCCTGGGTGTTCTTTTTTGGATTGTTTCTCACACAATCCCTCGGTAGGGTGCGAACGTGGCTCTTTTTGATAGAGACGCTGGAAAATAATAGAAATACATGTTCTTTGAGAACGCCGGCAACAAGGGAAGGGAAGTTCCTCTGAAAACTACTGCAGCGTATAAATATATTACGCACCTAATGTAAGCCAAACCTATCAATTGAAAAGAACTCATAAATGGAGGAAATGGATTTGGGACTCTAACACTGCAACCTAATAGTGGAGTATATTCTGCTAAATAAGGATTAATGCAGATTGAATGCATCAGGGTGGCTTATACAATGCAAAAAATTCAAATCCAGCCCTGCATTTTATTGAGGTGGAAGAGCATGCACCCAGCTCGAGAAGAAATCTTCCTCTGAGCCTCTTTAATATTTTAAACCTCAGCAGACTACTGATGTACTGCAAGACAGCCACTCTTAACTTTGTTAATTCAGCCGTGAGAGCACCTTCGCCGTGTTTATTTATCTAGCCAAGCTCTACCTGAGGAGCTGCATGTCAAAAGCCATTAGGCTGACATCCCCTGAGCAAACCCTCCAAGCCAGCAAGAGAACCCTGCTCACAGATACCCTTGAAATAAGGAGGAATGAGCAATGTCAAGGAACTTCACACAGAACTTATGATTTCAAAACCAGCCAGCCTGTGAAAGTGTCCAGGGTTGCTCATGAATCTCATTGACCGACAAAAACACATCAAGATAATAAGCTGAAATCCTTGATTCAGTTCATGCGACGCTTGTGAAGAATACCATTATATTCAGCTCCAGCTGCGCGCATGGAGCATTATTATGTATTTTTCTGGCATCTCTACATTAACAGGATTAAATTCAAAATCAAAAGTGTTGCCGTTGTTATTATTAATTTAGAGAATGTTACAGTGCCAAGCTCAAACAGCATCAGCAAGAGTGAACAAATCCTGGCAAATATGATCTCTGCTTGCTTTTTCTCAAACCTGAGTAATTTCTAAGAGGATAAGAAGTGCTAAACCATACTCAGTTGCAAATCTTTGAAGAGCGACGCAAATTCTACGAGCCACACAAAAGTTTCACTTAAACCTTGTCATTTATAAATGTGATACTTTGCAAACACAAGAAAAGCCGATCTCAATCATCTGTGCATACAGCAGTGATAATACATGGCCTGAGGTTTGAGCAGAGTATGGCAAGCCAATTTAACATGTATTCCTTAAAATGCTAGTATTTGTTTTGATTTATTTGTACTTATTTTGATTACTAATAATTAATCAGTGACACGTACCAACTCCATTAACTCGACTGGTACCTATTCATTTTATCCTAGTGGTAATGTATTTGGGATGGTAATTGGGATGAAGAGTTGTGGGGGTGTTTGGGATAAAAGGAAGGATGAAATTGCACTCACGAAAGTGCTAAAGAAACATTATCTCTTCCACGGCTCTGTATGCTTTCTATTGGACTGTAAGACATTCACGTTACATGATTTGACAGATTTTTGTGTAGCGACGGTGACAGCGCACATCATTGAAATAAATTAATATTCATGTTCATAACTGCTGGCCAAATTTAAAAACAAACTAAAATTACAACATCTTTGAGAGCAAGGAGGCCCCCTGGTGTTTCTGGGGCCCTATATAGCTTGCGGATCCTGCATTCATGGACGATTGGCTCTACCTATGACAAGTAAAAAGCAAGCTTTATCTAGACAGAAATGTCATAGTAAAGATCACGTTTCAAAAATATTTATTAGACATCAGCCAGGTGAAACACACCAAACTGAGAAACTAAAGGAATGCATAGCTGATATAAAAAATTGGATGACAAGTAACTTCTTACTGTTAAATTCTGAAAAAAACAGGTGTTAATTATCTGACCTAAAAACCCCACGTTATAATCAGCCCAGTCACACGTTTTTTTTTTTCGAGGTACTGACACGATTCTTACTCAACTTTCGTGAATCCAGCACGAAAAGATGCATCCAATCGAATCGTAGTTTTACGTCGAGTTACGAAAATAATTAAATATTCGTGTCCGTGACATGAATAAATAGATTTGGTGATATTGTCACGACCAGCCATGCGACTGGGTTGTAATAATCTAGAACACTGTCTAACACTTGATGGCTGCTCTGTCAACTCTTCTTCATCAGCTAGGAACCTAAGTGTGCTGTTTGTTGATTGTTAGTCTACATTAATTAGATCAGCCGGAACCGGGAACACTCCCCTTAACACATGATGTACTCTTCACATCGTAAAAAGAAAGGCATCTACGCTAATATTAGTCTGTCTCTTTCTTATTCTATTTCTCAGTCCGTGTCCAGATCAGATGGTGTATCAGCACAAAGAGAGGAGAGCTGGCCCCAACTAAGCCTGGTTTCTCCTAAGGTTTTTTTTTTCTCCATTCTCTCATGGATGGGGTTTTGGTTACTTGCCGTACTCTGGCTTGCTTAGTTGGGGGACACCTAATTTCTAGTGATTATCATCGTTTTGATTACAGATATTGTCTCTGCATTTAATAAATCAACAGTATAATCTCGTCATTATCATCCATCTATTCTCCTGTTTGATAACGCTCAGTGTTTTGCTGCAATCTGTATTGTTAAAAGCACCATATAAATAAAAGTGATAGATTGACCCTTAAACACACTTTAGAATTAACTGTTTCTTTACTAGTAAAACCCAGTATCCACAACAACCAGACTAGGTTTAAATAAATATTTCAAACCCAAATACAGACTAGACAACGCAAATACAGATTAATTGGTTAAAAAAAAAAGTAATAATGTAGCAGATGCATAATAACTAACATGTTAATGAAATTGTAACAGTATATACCAATCAGTTTAAGCACTTAATATTAAAAGAGCCTGCCATAGAGTACACTCACCTGGAGTTTGAACTGTTCCAGTAGACCGCGTGTCGGTCTGAGATGATCCGGTCGTCCGACCATACAGAGACCCAACACAGTACCGTAAAAACCACCAGCGGCAACTCCATTTGAGTTGTTATACTAGTCCTCACCTCCAAACGAAAATTCACGGTCGTTTATTTCAATGACAACTTTTCAAATACCTTCTTGTTTGAGTGCATGCACGTACGCAGTTTTTAACATCATAACAAGGCTTGTAATCCAGAGTGATTTTCATTCCTTCCGAGCGAACGAGCAGCATTACTTTCTGTACCTTAATAAAACTGCACACATGTGATGTTCTTTTTGTTTTAGGAAAAATCCATTACAATTGTTTCTTATGCCGGAAAAGGTCTCCGGTGCGGTCCACGGTAATTTTCTAGCGCTGTGTCAGAAATCCGTCCATCATCTAAACGCGGGACAGTGCGATGCGCGTCTCGAGCCCCCTACAGTGATGCTCCCCCGTTTGCAGCGCTGCAACTTCCAGATACCTCTACCCCATGTGGTCTGCACGAGAAGCACAAATGAAACACATCCCCGTCTGTATCGGACGCCGTTCTGATTCGCGTTTCCTCAGCGCTCCATCTTAGTCGCACAAGTTGCGTGCTAGTTACTGGAGGAATCGTGTTGTTTCTGGCTCGCTCCAGTTGATAGGCAGATATCCTACGCACATCTCAAGCCGTTTGCACGAGTCCTTTCTGTCCTGGAGGAACAAAGGCAATTTTGCCCCATTCTGCCTTGGGCATCTCTGCCTTTTCTCACTCTTTGGATCAGCTTTGCAGGTCTGCTAAATGTTCAGCTTCGATGTAAAATCGTGTCAGCTTTGTGAGGCGTTAGACTCGCGCACTTCTTCATAATTGTGAATAATGCTGAATCTGATTCGTGTGCGACAGTTATCATCAGCGGTGTACCTTCAGGAGGGGCGGGGCCTGAGCGAGCTCTCTTCAAACTCACCTCTGCAATTCACTTTGTCATCTCAAAATTACTCATACGAGTCTTTAAATTGCTTTCTGGCTCACTTTAGCGCCTCTGCTTTACAGCAGTTATCAACTGTTGCTCACTGTAACATTTTTAAATCCCTCATTTATGCAGGCTATCTAATATTTCAGCTTTGACGCTGCTTGTTCTCGAACATTTTTTATTAACAAAAACTAGATTAAAACAATTAACTACATTTATATACGTGATAGGTTCTTCGATAAATGCAACGTAAGTAATGGCAACTTACATGTTGCACATTCTTATTATTTTTTTCTCTCATTTTAAAGTAATAATACACCCAAAGGTGAATAAATGGCTGAAAGTTCACTCACCACCAGGCCTTTGAAGATGCAGCTTCATCAGAACACTTTGGAGAAATACAGCATTGCATCACTGGCTCACCAATGGATCCTCTGCCGTGAATGGGTGCCGTCAAAATCCAAACAGCTGATAATAACAGCACAATAATCCACAAATAGTCCACACAGCTCCATCAATTCACTTCTTCTGATGTGAAAATATCCTACAAACAGTTGTAAAAACATTTTTAACTTTAAACCATTCCTTCTGACAAAAATATGACTCCACAATAATGCTTTCTCCAGTGTTATCCTCTCGCATTAAAATACACCTATATATTTGTTTAGAACTGGTAAGGGCTTGATCTGTGCTTATTACCCTCCTAATTCAGACAAGACAGCTTGCTTTTTAACTAGAGCAAAAATAAGAGAGTAAGAGTAAATATAATAATAACATGGATAAAAGTCTTGTATTGTAGCCAGAAGCCACAGTGTGACTGTTTTGGCGATCTTAAACATATTTTTGCTTCACAAGATTTTAATTGATTAGCTGGAGTTCTGATGGCACCCATTCAGGACCCACTGGTGAGTAAACGAAGCAATCCAAAGAAACATACTTATCTTGGATAGCCACAGAGTAAGTCAGCTTCCAGCAAGTTTTAATTTTCCTTCAAGTTATTATTTCCACATTTTCTTATAAATAAGTAATCCTTCAGTTTTCTTTTTAAGTTTGCTAGGAGAACTACTGATCTCTACTCTATTCATATTTAAATGCCTCAAAAGATTAAATGAACTACATTTCCCTTTGCTTAACTACCCTACTAATTTACTGAAATGTCAAGCAGCAAATAGCATTGGTGGTAAATTACTTCAATATCTTAAAAACCGGGCCTGGTATGAGGCTAGTAGATAACTTTCTCAATAATATGGATTGGCGCCTCTTTAAATGAGCTGCTTTACCTGATCCAATATAGAAATTCTCTCAACCGTGAAAAATGACTGGCCCAATAATGCCATGCCTTTTAATTCTATGGACGCACCAAAACTGACAGGTCCTGTTCCATTAAGGGTCCCCAGTATATATGCATGTGTGTGTTTAGAGAGAGAGAGAGAGGGAGGAATTACGCAGTGCTGGGTAGTAACTGATTACATATACTCTGGATTACATATTCAGATTCCAAACATTGAGTATATTACATTAAAAAATGTACTGATTCACCCCAATTCTCATGCTCTAATGTAATATTTAATCATGTTGCAAAAGAATAAAATCTATTTTTTTTTTAAACTGTCAGACTACACAATGCATGCAATTCATATGATTTTACAAACTTTGTCATCACGTAATTTGTAATCAGTAATGGACTACAATTGTAAGTAATCTACCCAGCACTGCACACTACACTTTTTTCTTCTGTCTCTCCACGTCCTGTCTGTTATGGTCTTGATGCCTCAATGATCCTAATCGAGTGGACATCTGAATTTTGGATCTGAATTTATTTATGTGAATATGAAACCATTTGCATATTTTATGTATATCATTTTGATTGCAGGGATGTGCAGCAGAGGTATACCAAGGATTCTGACCCTGAGAAAAGCAGGCAATACCTTTAGAAAATGAGAAAGAGATGGGGGAAGAGATAGACATATTGGCAAGAAAAAGTGATTTATAAAAGAAATAAGCAAGAAAAAAAAAAGCCAAAGCCAGACTATTTTATCAGAACACATCCGATGCGAGTCCAGTCCAGTGACCTCAAGAGGAATAGATTTACACTATAGGTATTATTTAAACATGGCATTGAATGTTGGATAAACTTAATATAACATATTCCAAGCCCAACCTGATCGTCCTTTCCTTCAAATTTCACATTTTTCACCTGAACTATATACTTCATTTTTTCTCCAAAGGCTCTTGTTGATTGATGAACAGATTAATTTATAATACAATTTTACCTCCTACAGCATCTTATACACTGTAATTATAACCACCACAAAAGTTATATAGGATTGAAGTTGAGTTGTTTTTAACGGCCACGAGTTTCCTTAATTTTGTGAAATATAAAAAGTAACTGTATTACACAACTGGGTGCCACTTAACATAATGCTTGACAAATGACTCTTAAAACACGTTACAAGCTCCTCAATAATAAAACAGACACTTAGAAACTCGTTTTCCACAAGAATCAAAGCCCAAAAGGCACTGAAATAAAGAAATGACCCAGTTTTGAAACTTAATCTAGTGCGCCACCTGCTGTTCAAAAATCCCTATATAACGTTAACTTTGAGAAGAGCTCAGCATTATTCCCACTGCATACTTCGCATTTAAAAAAAAATAAAATAAAAAAATAAAAAATATAGACATTTAAAGCCAGTTAGTGAAACCAATGAGTCATTAGGAGGACTCTCCGATAGTAGGAAGGTCAAAAGGAGAGGTTAATAACCATGGAGCACACAGAGGTAAAATGTGAAAAGCTAAAGAGGTTTAATAACTTCAGAAATAAAGAGACAAAAGGGTAAAAGCAAGAAAAAGAAAGATTTATTGAAGACAGGAAAAGTATGAGCATCTATATCAAAAGGAGGTTAAGCTTTCAAGAGGGCAATTACAAATTCAGACAGAATGTGTTGGAATCTCTTTTAATATCGTGTAATAAAAAAGGAAGGCTCTACAATGAGCTGAATGTCTGCTATAACCTTATCAAAATATACACGTTTGACAGAAATTATGTTGATTTCAAATTACTTGTACAAAACAAAAATTATATATACACATAGTAGCCCTCACCCACTCTGCTTCTCAACATTACATCCATACTGGGAAAAACAAGGAAGTTTAACTAACACAATAAAAAGGAGCTCTGTTGCTACTTTAAGACTTTCGTTTGGTTCTGTTCTCTGATAACAGAAATAATCATTTGAGAAATGCTCAAGGCCAAAAAAGGCCACCGTTTATTCTGTAATTTGTATTTTTTTTTTCTTCAAGCTCTTGTTGTAAACAAATGCAATCACATACACATAAGCCGTCTTTTTTTTTTTTTTTTGGCCTTCTGCCCACTGAAACCCAAGCGGTTGATAAAATAATGACGCTGAACAGTAAAGATACACCTTAAGATATCAAAAACTGGCTGGCAGAACAGGGAAGATGCTTTGGTCCATCATGCTGCTCTTCACAGAAAATAAAAAACCCCACCCAAACAAGCTCAACACCTGTCAGTAACGCCAATTCTCTGCTAAATTGCAAAAAATATAAGAAACTGAGACTTCCCACTAATAGTACAAATACAAGCTGAAAAGTAGAGGGGAAAGTCTGCGCACCAAGACTCATGTTACAATGAACATGAAATGGATGCATCACAACGAACATGTCCCCACCACACAAAGAAGTGCTAAAAACAGTCTGAAGTCTTATCACAGGTGTTTCGGTTCACACAAAATGTCCCACAAGACATTAAGACTCCAATGCTAATATTTTTTAACATGAAAAGGCAAGTGGCAAATGGACCCAGTAAAAAATTGAGCTCAGGAAAGCCCAAATATACTGGTTACAAGTTCAGCATAACTCCTGTGAACTTAACTTCCTTTGCCATATTCATATAACCACATGCATGTAAAAAATAAAAATCATAGCCTTGTTCGGTTGCAAGCGGTTTTGCAATCACCAAAACTTTTAATAAGTGACAGAAAAAGTATTTATGTATAAAAAAAATAAAAAAAAAGGGAAAGTGTCCCGCTCCCAACTTAATGTAATATATGATGGGCTAGACAGAGCGCGGCAGTGGGCCAATGCCCAAAAAAGTACAGTATACAAGTGTGTGCAACTTAAGATATGGAATGAATATTTTAGAAAATGGTACACGAGTAGAACCACATATATAGAATAACAGTATGGAAAATAAGCTGTGACAGTCGGGAACAAACTCGTTTCTGAACTAGTTTCTGCTTTTCACAGGAGTCATTCCTGTGCTTTCACTAGTCAAATTTAAACAGGGACCACCTGGGAATATCAGGCAGTTTTTTTTTGTATGTTTGAGGTTTAATGGTTCCTGAAAAAAAGCCAAAAACATCAAGACATCACTAAGGCCATTAAAAATAGACTTTAAGCACCATGTAAGGCACAGTTGCTTTTGTGAAAAGGCAAATAGGGAATAGCTTTGAAAAAGTATAGGTTCAACAAACAAAACAAGGCTTTGCGTGTGCAACCTGAAAGGATGCGGCTTTCCGCAGAGGCACAAGTGTAAACTATGCAGCATCTATGATCCAAAACTGATGTGTGCCAATAATTAACTAAATCATGAGACAAACCGTCTGAGAAAAAGGTACTATTAAAACCCAAGTCTCATTGGGTTCAAAGTGGAATTACAAATAGACATACATGTGTGAATATAGATATAATAAAGGAATGATGAAGTGTGTGTTGTGGAAAACATTCGTCCACAGTGATCCAAATTGTGGAAGGCTTACATTTTTGTCTAAAGTGACAGTCCTTTCACCTTCTCTAAAAAGAAAACACAGCCTCTCATCAGATGGTGGACTTTGAGAAAGACACTCTGAGGTGATGGTTCTCTCCCAGGTCATGATTGTGAAATTTGATCAGAGACTCGATTGCTTCCTCCACCGAGCCCAACTGGATAAGAGCCATTTTTCGGTCTTTCCTGAAATAATTTTCAATATCTATTAAGACATCTAGAAGACATCACTTCTGAATCGGTGTTAGATCTGTAAAATATATCTTACTGGAAAAACTTGAAGGCCTTAACCACAGCTCCTGAACTTAGAAACAAGCCTCTGAGGTGATCCTCAGTGACAGAAGGTCTGCAAAGAGAAGACAATGGTGTTAAATAAGACAAAGCTAAATAAAATGCAAAAGAGATTGGTCCAAGTTCAGTGGACTCACGGTATATTGGAAAGATGGAGAGTAGAGGAAGGAGGAAAGATGTTGGAGTAGTTCTTGGAGCCTGGCTTTTTGAAACGGTGAAGAGGAGAGTTGCTGTAGTCCTTGGTGAGCCCCTGATCCTCATGGCCTTCACGTGGCAGCTGCACAGTGGTGTGTTTGGACAGAGTGACCCGCAGAGCCTTACCATACAGTTTCTGCCCATTCAAGTGGCTCATGGCTAAGAAGGGACAAGACAAGTTAGTGTTGCAGAAACAAGTTACTAAAATGTTAACTATGAAAAGCATTATGAATACCTAGCTGGGCTTGGGTTCCATCAGACATCTGCACCAAAGCATTCTCTTTCTTATTGAATAGAATCTTCACTCTCATGACATCACCATACACGCCTAAACAAAGAAAATAGCTACGTGAGGACATGACTTTAAGAGTGCATAATTAGTTACAACCAAAAACTACTTTTACGCCAACTAGAAGTTACATTTTGTGTTAAAGTAAGGCATGCAATACTGTTGGTAAAGAGTCTACATTACTAATTTGGCCCACCTTTACTGGACCTGGCTTTTTACAGTCAAAAAAACTATTAAAACCACCACAAATAGTTTCTTTTGGAAAGATGAATTCCAAAAGTAACAGTCAATGGTTTTAATACTACTCTTGGGACTGGGGGGAAATTTCTACTTGTACTCTGATGATTGACAAAACATTAGAATCAAACATGCAGCTTCCTAGACATTATAAAATTCAACATTTGAGGTGGCTTTGAGAGGGCATGGCATTCACAAAAGGTAGAAATCTGCAACAAGGCCTTAAAACTAGATAAACAGCAAGTGGGCCAAGGATAAGTTCAAACTTAGCAACTACTATCACAATATATAGCTGTTGGCAATATATATTTAGCATCTGCCAACTGAAATAGACTAAAAAACTCCAGCTGATATGCCATTTCCTCTAAATCCCTATACAAACCAAAGTACACATCTTGATGAAGTTAAAATATGAAACAAAAAAAAGGTAATAAAAAAAGGAGATGCCAATGATAACATACCGAAAAGAATAAAGAGGCATTGGGGCGTAACGCTCTTAAGACAGCAGAGGAAGGCAGCGTAGGGAGGAAGGGACAGGAAAAGATCGGAGGCAGGACAGTGGAGGTTGAACATGTCCACAGCGAGGCAGTTCCACAGGAATGGCGAAAAACGGTGGTAGGATCATGAAGGTGGGTGATATTGTTCATGATGGAAAGGTGGGGGAAGGGTAGAGGTAAAGGAGGAGGATATCCGTCAACAAAGTGGTGGTGGGGTCAGGGATGTTGTTGTGTGTTTGTCGTACAGCAGAAAATAAATTGTATGTGTATCAATTATTGATGTAATTTGGGAACCATATGGTTTCAGTGGGTAGGGAGTTTAAAATATAATAAAACAACAAAAGTGGTGCGGTCA
This sequence comes from Enteromius thamalakanensis, assembly GCA_032357475.1. NCBI lineage: Eukaryota > Metazoa > Chordata > Actinopteri > Cypriniformes > Cyprinidae > Enteromius > Enteromius thamalakanensis. The sequence continues at coordinate 11,152 of JAUCMT010005492.1, read as the reverse complement.
GTTGGCAAAAGATTCCAGGTGAAGGTTTTAAAATAATAAAAGGGGGAAGGGGAATGGGGAGGGAGAGAAACAAGAAAAAAAAGGAAGTAAAAAAACAAGGTCAGTATACACAAAGAAAAATGTAGTGTTCCACTCAGCAGAACTTGCTAAATTAAATGCATTTCACTATAGGAACACTAAAGAAATAAAAGAAAGGAGAGAAGATTAACAATGAAATACAGGAAAGAAAGAGACTATATATATATATACTCTTAGCTCTAAAGAAACACTAGAAATGAAATGTTTTAGATGGCTTCAGACAAGAGTCAACAAATATTAAGAAACGGTTGACATGCATGTTTGTACAACAGCAAATGAGTCTCCACACAAGATCTGAAATTAAGTACTTCAATTACTTACTAGATGCCATCTAATTATTTTACATTTCCCACCAACACTTTTTGGCTCAAAAACTACAGTCATCTATCAGCTATACAGTACTAACAGAAATCACGTCTGGCTTGTTGAAGCAAACCATAGTCTAATGAACTAACAGCTAAAGGAATATATATAAAATATATTTTATATATAAAAAAACTAACCTCAGGGTTAAGGTTGCTGACAAGCAGGACACTGTTTCCTCCAGCAGCGAGACCAGAAAAACTCAGGCGTCCTGCTGCAGCCGCTGCAGCAGCGGCCGCCGCAGCACCGGGAACACCGAGCGATGCAAGAGCCCCAGCAGGCATACCCTGCAGAGACAGACCTGTGGGAGGGACAGCAGTCACTACACAGCTTGGGATGATACGCTCAGAAACTGTGCCACTGCAATCCAGAGAGATCCATTATAAAAGGCTGTGACTGACCTGCTGCCTGCTGAAAGGAAAATGTTGGGGGGAAACCATGAGCCCCAGCATATGGTGATGCAGAGATAATACCAGGAGCAGCTGAGAGAGGAAACAACAACAAAATGCAGTTTGTGATTCAAAGATGTTGAAAATGCCACTTATCCAGTGCAGCAATAAAGTAGTAGATTAAGCTTTACTCAAGGCAGCTGCAGCCATTGTCTGTGCATTAAGGCCAGGTTGACTGTCTCCTGTAGGCAAGTCGGGGCGAGTGTAGTCTCTGCTCTTATCGTTGTTGTACTTAACATTCAAGCTGGTGAGCTTAGAGAAACTGATGCGAAGGGTACAGCAGGCATTGTAGATGTTCTGCCCATCTAAAGACTGTTGAATGTTAAGCCAAATGATTACAGAGTTCAGAAGGGATTTAGCTGCCCACTCATGCATTGAGATATTGATCCACTGTGGCACTTACCAGTTTTGCATGCTGAGCAGTCATTCCGTCTGAGTACTGGACCAGTGCTTGGAACTGGTTGTTTTTGGTAAAGGTTATTATCTTCAAAACGGTTCCAAACTTTGAGAAGATCTAAGAGGGGGGGATTAAAAAGAAATTTAGTATTTTTGAATGCTTTAACATTTTTCTGTCTATTTAGTTTGAAGGGCAGTACCTGGTGAAGAACGTCAAGAGTAACTGGGTAGAAGAGATTTTCAACAATGACTCTCAGTACAGGGCTTTGGCTGCCCATGCCTGCTCCATCAACAGTGCTCAAAGACATGCTTCCTGTCTGGACCGCATTCACCGCCTGCAGTGCTGCCTGTGCTCTCTATGGGAATGGAAGGGGCAGAGAACAAGTATACATTATCAGTCTTAAACGAGCCATTTATATTGAGTAATTGCCCTTGATTGATGTCTAATGTGAAGTAATTTGTACTCACAACTTGGTTGGGTGAGTTGTCAGTCTTTAGCTCCTTGTGATTGGAATACTGCATGTAGATGGGGTGGTTGCGGATGACAGGGGTGACAGAGGAGTAGTAGCTGACCATGGTCTGTGCTGATTCCTCAGTGTTCATCTCCAGGAAGGCCTGTGAGGAGATAACGCAATAAGACCAGGCACAATGTTGTATGTCAAAGCAGAGTAATCCTATTCTGAAGGAAATGAAAGGAAACCTTTTTACCTGGTTCTTTCCTTTCAGCATCAGAAGGTTGGTCACTTTGCCAAAGGGAAGCCCCAAAGAAATAACTTCTGCTTCATTTATGTCATTTGGCAGTTTGCGTACATGAATGACTCGTGAAGGAATGCCTGGGCTCCTGATGTCCCCTTTGAACTTCTTGCTGTCATTACCATTTGCTGACAAAAAAAGGGCTCAGTTTCACTTTATTCTCAAGAACGTCAAAACTAAAAACGGTTGTGGTTTTTAATTTAGTTTAGGTTATGCAACATTGTTCATAGGATGATGCCATTACTCGGTTCTTCAGTATTACATACTTCAGAAATTCCAATAGGCTGCTTCACTGTTTAAGAACACATTTGCTGCCATTACAATTATATTAATGTTAACATTACACTTATCTTTGTGCAAACTCTTTTTTACAGTATACTCTTAACGAACAAGATTTTAAAGAATAGCATTAGTTTGAAATCAATTTGATGTACTTGACAAAAACAAAATGAAAATAACTACCTGCTCCAGCGCTCATTATATAAGGTCCACTAGATATGCAGGAGGAAAAGAGTTCGTCAGATCCCCTCTGAAAAGACAAGCAAAGCGGTTCATTAAACATGATGCATTTACAAGGTTTGCAAAATGGGACACTTAAACCTCAAAACAGAAGAACCCAAACACCCTGCAATACCAAGATGGAAACCCCCTGAACAAAAAATAAAGTCACATGTCTGAAGAGGAAAGAGAGAGAACATACTTGAGTATTTTTCTGCAATATACTAAACCGCTGCATGGTGACATTCCTCACAAGACACAACATCCTAAATATATCAAAAATTGGCTTTTTACCAAAACAACGTAAATCCAATTACATTTACTCTCTCCACACCCTAACAAAAATCTAAAGGGCAAACAAAGAATTTTTTTCTTCATGTTTTGTTGATTTAAAAAAAAATAAATAAAAACTACAAATTGGCATTAGTGGAAAAACATTCAATGTTATACAATCCATGTATAAAAATAGTAAATCTGCAATTAAAATTGGGAATGTCAAGACTGCGTTCTTCCAGCAGAGTCATGGAGTGAGGCAGGGATGCACATCTACATCAACGAGCTGGCAGGAGCTCTGGAGCACTACATGACTCTTAAAAGAGCTGTTCATCACCTGACTCAATTTGACACAACCGATCTATTCAATATAAAGCCCTTCGTCGCCAATGAATCCCCGACAGCATTTTATCCTCCAAATACACTCGTCTTTTATGAATGTTGGTGTTGTGACTGGAGTTTCATTTATTAGGTTAAGAAATTTACAAATTTAAAAAAGGTGTTGAGAACTAATTTGACCTCCAAAACAAACTCCAGTGTTGTTCGGCCCTAAACAGAATTACCTAATTACGTAACAAAACAATTTAAAGACAGACAAATTATTTCAAAATATTGACTCCGTGACCACAATTTAGAAATCGAAAAAGGAGAATTCCAAGAGAACAAATAATCTGTAAACAGTGCGATTTAAATCAGATGAAGAAAAACATTTTCTTCTGCTCTGACCCAAATACACTTCTAATTCTTTGCACAATTTAAAGCAAAGAGTTGTTCATTTTTGTCTCTAAAATGACTGAGAAACTGTGCTATATACACTCGGAGAGGATAATGCTGCAGTCAAACTAGCTGCAAAATACTTATACACAATACACTCATACAAAACAGCTATTGTATTTGCTTTATATGACATTATTGATTGTAATTACTATTGTTAATATTATATCTAATACTATATGCTGAGGGGAGCGGGAAAGAGACAAAAGTAATTTCTTTAAAACTTTTCAGGCATTGGTTTCTGGCTCCTTTTTCTTTTAAAGTATCATCTGATACAGAATAATAGAAAGTCACGTGACAAGGATTAGCATCAACCTAACGGATTACACAATCGTTAAGATTATGCAGTTGAAATAGTTCCAAAATTTTCTTTGCCTAATGGATACAAATCATTCCTCAACTACTCATCCATACACCGTTTACTGCTGGTAAAGGCAGAACAAAGAAAAAGAAATGCAAACAGAGGCAGCTGTGTCCTGCCATAACACTAACACAAAGTCTCTCACTCAAGGCCAATCTGGAGCCACTTGGCTGGCCAGTGGAGCAATGAGCAAATCATTCAACATCACTCTCTTAATAAACCACTTCAAATGGCTAGTCTCTGCTGAAGTGGTCACATGCGCTGGATAAGCCAAAGCCTTTACACTCGATTACCACAATGCATGTTCTGTTTCAGCCCAAAGGAAAGTATTGTTACCAAAGCTGAACGCCTGGTCCTCGGGCTGATCACCCCCCCGCCACACACACAGTCTACTACAAACAACCTCAAGGGCTCTTCACCACACCCTGGATAAAGTTTACCTAAAACACAGCCCCTAAGGCTCAATAAGCTACCTACAGCATAAACAGAGTCAATAATACTGTGCTGAAACCATAAAAAAACAAAAAACGAAACAGGATAAAGATTACGTGGCACGGCAAAAAAAAGGGCACTTTCCTTCCAGCTTAAACCTGCAGGAGTCAGGTTTCAACATCACTTTCACAGAGCATTTATGACAGGAAAGCCTTCTCTGGTTGAACCATCCATTGTTTTCGAGTGAGACATCCACCCAACTCCAGCATTTCCTTCCTCTATTTTTAACTGTGGGGCATTGCAGCTCGAGCACTCACTTAAGCAGAAAAAAGCTGAGAGCCATGACTCCCACACTGGTCTCTAGGAGCTCAAGACTTGCAGGTGCCAACATGTTTACATCCATTGACAAAGTGCAAGCCTCCTGGGTGAGAGCACGGTCTGTGTTGAATAAGGGGGTCAGGGAGACAGGAATGCAACCACAGCATTCCAGCCACAGTAATTAGTGCACCGACTCCAACAGGGCTGCGACTCAATCTACTACACCTCACTCCTCCTCACATGTGTGAAAGACATCAGGGGGAACAACAACAGGCGGTCTCGATGCACAAACATGTGAAAATAAGTGTGAAAAATAAACTAGTATCTACTCTGAGCAAAGTCAAAAGTAGCAAAATATAAGCAAGTAAATTCCCTCGGTCACCATGTACGAACTGTCTACAGAGCAATTACAAGATTTTAAGCGTAGGCTACTTCTTTCACCTTTGAGTCACTTATCACAGTGACTGTTTAAACAGCAGGTGACCTTTGACTAGAATAATTACAGGCGCTGGATCAAATGCAGATGGGACAATTTTCAGGCTCAGCAATTTAGAGCAGTTCCCTTTGTCTCAGCAATTTAGGAGACGAGGAAGGAAGACGACACAACCGACAAAACCAGATATACAACCAAAACTAGTTTTGTTACTTAAAACCTGCAACATATAATTAGAGGGGGGAATCTACATTTATTGATTTATAAAAAATAAATCAATCAAGAGAGATAAACAGACATACCTTTGTGCCGACGGTTATATCATGGACACTGCTACAAAAGAACAAGAGTTAAACAGTATATTAGAAAATACATCAGTCTTGATGCCAAAGTATTTGATGGCAAAACAGCAAAAGACAGGCCTAAGCAATATTTTTAAGTTGTCATAAAACAGAAGCAGAGACAATGGTTTCTTACATAGTGTGACATAATTGAGAGAAATGGAATATTGAGAAACCATTCAGAAAGTGTCATAATAATAATTACCTATATTTATAATTTTTTAATGCATACATAAAGTGACTAAATCACTGGAGGTCACCAAGTCACTGTGCAAAATCTGCAACTCTTGCTAAAAATGAGTGATATCGGTTAAGAGTTCAACTTTATGTTGATAATGATCAACAATAGAGAGACTACTAATGTGAGTGCAGACAGAACTGACAGAATGTTTGATAGTGACTTGCCATCCATCAATGATTTAGTCAGTGTGAACTGGGCACTAAACCAATAGATGTACTTACTGATACTACAATGTCAAGTGCTAATATAGATTTATAATAGGTTATATATTAGATGATATATATTTGGAATGTGGGCCCAGGAGGAACCACATGCAATTGTAAAAAAAAAAAAAAAAAAAAAAAAGTTACATATTTAAGGCGGCAACCCGATACACAGGGTAAACCGTAAAACAAAGCAGGCCTGTTTAGCCACTTTCTACCAATCCACAATACCACTCTGTTTTCAGGCTTTTCTTCTACAGATCTTGAATTCTTTAGTTCAGGTCAATTCAGGTGATAATGCAGTCCTACCAATGCGTTGCACAAAGAAAGGCAAAACTTACTCTATTTCAGTGACGTAACTGGATCCCAGAGGATACAGATCAGTCTCTAAACGGCTGCAAAAAAAGAAAAAACAGGATTTTTGGGTCATGTTTTAAACCTGCACATTTTTCTAACTTCCACTAAATACAAAAGGAGACGTTATGCTCAATGACAGCTCATAATTCACTTTAATTGTAGACTGTCATTCTGCCTAACACCTCCGTTTCTGTTCTAGTAAAGAAATTAAAGTTATGAAGGTTAGAAACATGTTGAGTAACCCAACAATTTACATTTCAATCGAAATATCTCCTGCAGATACAACAGGTTACCCTTTATAATCAGAATAAGCATGTACATGTTTGTAGGCATTTTTTTCATTATACTTACACGGACATAAAACGTTATTATCCAAACTCTAAAATTAAGATAATTTCTGAACCACCAGTGACATCTTCGGCGCGTCATTACGTAAAACAGCTACTGCAACCGGACTTTCGTGCGTCCTTTAAACGTAACGTTACTTAATAATCATTGAAACATATGTAACGTGCATCGACTATACACACGAGTATGGCAAGAATAAAGTTAAAACTGGCATCGGTTTAGCAGGCTAGCAGGTAATTAGCTAGCCACCCAACAACAATGCGGAAACGGAGACACGTTGGTTGCCAAATAGTGGCTGTTCTTTCGCTTCTGCACGTTACAAGCCTCGTTTGATCCTTTCCGTCTGAGAGTGTGGTTAAAAAAATCCCGAAGTTCTTGTTCGCTTATGGTTCATGAAGCTGTCTGCACTAGACTACTTGCAACAGGTTGCTGGTCAGTTTGGTCCAACTTTTGGGCTCTTCCGGCTCAGGAGACATGAAGAGCGGCAGAGACGAGTCCAAAATTACCATTTCCACTTCACTTTACGTCATTTAACACACTTTAATCGTCCGTAATGTTTTAAGTCACAACTACATATAAAATATCCAAAGACAAAAACAGGTTTAATGGGCAACAAACTTGGATTGATGGTGTTTTCAACTTACCCGTCCATGGCACTAACAAAACTACAGGTTGTCGTAGACGGGAGGTAGACCTGCTAGTATTTCTTATATGCTTACAAAATGGCGGAGGGGGGATTGGCGTTTTCTGATTAGTCCATTGAACCTGGAGCGCCGAGTGTGGGTGGGACTTAAGATGTTCTTACACAACGGAATTGGACAGGAGGGCTGTCAATCTGAAAAGGCGGTCGAAAAAGTTTGCGAAAACTTTTCCTGGTTGCCACCATGAGAATGAAGCTGAGGAGTGAACTGTGCTTGAACCCACTATCAGCAACTACAAGGACGAGGCTGGTCAGGCAGAGAGAAAAAGAGTTTTACCTGACGCTTCGCTAAGATATTTAACTGGCTTAGAGCTATCTTCTTCATATGAAGCAAACAAAAACTCGGGTGGCATAAAAAGGCATGGGTCAGCTGTTATTACTCAAATTTAAATATGGCTCTAGGAAACCTTAATACACAGAGCAATTTAATCATAAGACCTTTTCAGTCAAAAGAAAAGAAGATACTTTGAGGAACCTATCAATGTTTTGTCCACGTCAGTGATTGATTTGGTTTACAACAGTCTTCAAATAAATCTTTTGTGTTTCCAAATAATAAAACTTAGATACTTTATGACAGCAACACATTATGAGTAAATGATGACATAATTTTCATTTTGCCCACTGTCACTTTAACATTGAGATGAATGGCAAAAGAGCATAATTTACCTAAATTCACCAAATTGTTATTGCCTATATACTGTTTAAAATCTGAGCCATTTATCTACCATCTTTGTAGCATGCTAATATAATCGGCATTGTCACTGTAATTTATGTGCCTGGGAAAAGGTTTAATGGGTGGGCCTCCCTTCTTCATGGCCAATCAGTAGGCTAGAGCATAGAGGACCACAATGGGCCCCACTCATCACAGGGCCCAGGACAATGTTCCGGTTGTTCCTCCTGACTCCACTTCTAAATATAGGATGATAGTAATAGAGAGTAGCATCACTTTAGCCTACAAACTGCTGCTTCACAAGGTAACCAAATTAGTTTTTAGCCTGCAGATGGCAACCTTTACACACTACAAAAGTTTTTTGAGGCTCACACAGGTCCCTGTGAATGTGTTTTTTGGTAGGATATCTGCTTGTTGATAGTCTGCAATCATGAATTAAATTTGATATTGATTCTGAAGTTATTACACCTACAGTAATTGCTGAATAAATATATTAACTAAATGAGTTCACAGAATCTCTTTCTCTGGATAAACAACATCAAACATGCATGTCCTAACATTTTGTCCCTGGGGAAATCAAAATTCATTTTCCAAATGACTGCCATTTGTAACTGTGTCAGACTTTTTGGACTGCAGATGAGTTAAAATATAATTACCAAAGAAGTACCAATACATAACTGTAAACAAACATTTTTTGTTTATTGTCACTGTTCCTGATTTAAACACTTGGACCATAACAGGCATTGGCCATACCAATAAAGCACCTATAACTCATGACATTATTTGATAGCCACAACACATACTGTTTTACACAAAATGAAATAATTCATAAAATTTAAATATCAGAAAGACGGCAAACTACATTCACAAAACTGTGGTCTCAGAATGTGAAACATGTTTTAGATCCCAGACTGTTTTCTTTGAATCAACACTAATGAATGATTAATTTTTTGTGTGTGTGAATGATCTGCCTGAACATTGAATCATGGAGGTTGAACTCTTGCTTAATTGAGGGCATATCAACTAACAGCAACCCAGTTAACATCAAAAACCCTCAATTTCTCACTATTAATTTTTTTTTAAACGATATAAAGATATATTTTGCATACTGTAAAACAGTTTTTAATAATATGGGCTACATGTAATATGATGCATTGCAAAGCTACTAATTAAAAAAAAATTGATTACATTTATATCTAAAAATGTTACCATTCATGTAAAAAAAGATGTTTAAAAGGGTTTAAAATTGGTTATCTTGTAAAAACAGATGTACTGTTAAAACTGATATTTGCTGTGGTTATAATTGGGATCTGGGGTAAGTACAGCAGTCTATTTTAATAAAACATGATTACATGTATTATATCATAGCATGAACAGTTATAAATAATTGCATCACATTTACAAACATATTGACCTACTATGTGGTGTAATGCAGAATGTATGATTGTGGACAAAGACGACACGCCATGTACCAGTGTTCACAGTGGTCTGAGATGATTTGGCAAAAAATGAAAAGGCTCAAAATATATATTAAAAGCATAACATTGTAATATCAATATAGTCATTTCTTCTCAGTTATAAAGTAATATTTTAGAAACACAAATGCATACAGGAGATAAATAGCTAGTTCATATTTATCGAGATGTTCATCTTATTTTTTCTAAAACAAAACAAGGGCCACAAAAATGTTCTTTTAACCATGTTGTTGTCTAAAGTGGATTCTGTTGTGGTCCTCATTTTTCTGTTCTTCAACAAGCAAAATACTGGACTTCATAAGATTACATAATGAAAATATATGTATATATAGATATATAAATGTCAAGACAGAAATATAGAAAAATATTAATAGAAATAAAAAAAGAAATACATACTAGACAACAAAAGTTAATTATAAGTATACGGGGTATACTTATTCATTGTTGTGTTATGGTCAGGGGGTCAGTTTTCCGTCAGAGTCTAAACTTCGGGGTGAGCGGTCGCACTCACATGACTGTGCAGCACTTGCATGGCTGCTTTTCTTTCGAATTGCCTTCTTCTTTCGATTCCTCTTTCTTGGCTTCGTCCTTAGCTTTGTCAGGACTGGAGGTGCTGCCGTTGGGTGGGGCCTGGTCCTCTTTGGCCCCTTCATTTCCAGCTTTGCTCTCGCCGTCCTCAATGACCACAAATTCAGCTTTCACTGTCTCCTCTATGCCCAGTGTCTTCTTGGTCTCAGCTTCATCCTCTACATTCTTGTAGCCCATGAACACCATGGTGACAGGATGCTCTGCGCTGGCATTCTCAATGGCTACATCGGGGTTGGTGCACTGCAGTTTGGCCTCAATGCCTGTGATCGGTTTCTTGCTGTTTTGATCTGCATTCGGACTGGGCTGCTGTATGCCATTCTCAACTGCTGGGGACAGAGAAAAAGACTCGTTTAACTTGCACTACTGTTTAAAGGTACACTCTTTTGGATTCTCCAACTCCTTAATAGGTTAAGTACCGTTTTTGGAATCTATTCAGTCAATTTCTAGGTCTGGCAATAGCACTTTTAGCATAGCATAGCATACATCATTGAATCCAATTAGACCAGTAGCATCGCGATTCAAAAATGACCAAAGAGTTTCGATATTTTTCCTATTTAAAACTTGACACATCTTTAGTTATCGTGTACTAAGACCAGCGGAAAGTTGCTATTTTCTAGGCTAATATGATTAGGAGCTATACTCAAGGAGCTTTGCTGCCGTACCATGGCCACAGCAGGCTCAATTATATCACGCAGCGCCTGTGAAAAATAGTCCCCAGTATTCAAGACACGCTTCCTGTGCAGATTCAAAAACAGTAATACTCAACTTATTAATTCCAGTTGGAAATTTAAGTTGGAAAATTATTTTCCTATTTCCCAAAAAATGGAATAATCTTTTAATGATTTTAAAGGAAGCTGTTATTCAGTATTTATTAATAAGACTATATTATAAACATTCATTGAACTTGATTATTATTAAAACAATTATTCTGGCGATTATTTTATCGAAAAGTCGACTATTCTAATGACTAATTAGATGATTTATCTAACTATTATTTTTCTTCTACATGATAAAAAAACAACAACATAAAATCACTAATTCCCCCTAAAGATTAAATAGATTACTTTATTATACAAAAGTATCCAAAGCCAAACATCTTTG
>JAUCMT010005358.1:0-25449 GCA_032357475.1 Enteromius thamalakanensis | reverse complement strand
GTTAACGCGTTATTTTTGACAGCCCTAATATAATTTTAAAAAATTGTATGCAAACCCGTTAGAGCATTATTTCCTTTTATTAGCAAAATTAATAATTCCTTAAAATTGTAATACAATTTTAGGTACCATCTTTGCTCAATCTCATTCCATTTTCTGGAGGTAACTACCAAATGTCACAGGTTCAATTTTCAGGAAAATAATGAAATTACAAAATATGAATGTGTTGAACGCAATTTAAGTCATTTTGGATGCATAAATGTAAATGTTATTTTTACACAAATTGTAGCATTTGTCAAGTTCAACCATTTGATCCCGTTCCTTTTTTTTTTTACAATATACATTTAATATACATTTTAAACTGTACTTAGTTCCATATTGATAACACTTTAGTATATGGACCTATTCTCAGTATTATCTAGTTGATTATTCGCTTGTATCTTATTAACACATTGGTCATTTATTAGTACTTACAAAGCACATATTCTGCATATTCTACATCCCTAATCCTACCTAATACCTTAACTTACCAATATCTTACTAACTGTTAATAAGCAGCACATTAGGAGTTTGCATAGTTATGGTTAATAGCAAGAAATTAGACCTTAAAATAAAGTGTGCCTCCCTATTTTGCCAGCAGAACTGCAAAGCTTGCAGACATAATAGAATATGAACAATATATATATATACTCAAAACAGCTATACTCAAACAGCTATTAATTGAGGTTTGGTTAAGTATCTCTTTTAGTATCTTCTTTTGGGGAAAAAAAGAAGCCCTATTTGTGTGAAGTGTAGTGTCTGTGTTTGTGAAAATTGATTACCTTGTCATTTCTTTCACATAGGAACTTAAGCCTCTGAGCTCTCTTGTGCATGAAAACTCCATCCAGGTGTCCCGTCTCAACAGAACGGATCTCTATGGCTTTCTCTCCCCAGCCCATAATCTGATTTGAGCAGATGTGGGCTACACGCAAAATACAAGCACAAAGACAGAGGAATATTTTATGGATCACTTTATTAAACACACGTACAACAAAAATAATGCAATAATCCCTTGGGTATTTCAAACTAATGTGCTTTAATCCAGAAAAAGACTAAATAATTTTAACCAGTTTTGCAATTCAGTGAAAAGTTGATGATATACACTGTGTATGTGTGTATACTCACCCACAGAAGTGGGCATTTCTCCCCACTGCAGCACCACATCTTTGATGATGCGCCCATACGTGTTCACATAAACACCCTCATCCTCATAACACAACAACATCTCCATCCCATCGGAATTGGGCAGGAACACAATGGCGTGAGGAGTCACCTGTGACTGTATCTACAGACAAACAGAGCAGGAGGGAGTGAAAGATAGGACTAGAATTCAAAAGCAGATTTAAACCTTCTAAAGGGGCTATAAAACCTTTCACTTTTTTTTTTCAATTGGCCCGCAAATCACTGATCGCTCCCATGTGATCCAGTGTATTCTTGTGAAAATATCTTCACGTGACAGCTTAACTTACATGTACAGGAATGTAGATGTCATAGTTGTTTCCAGAGTCAACATCAATGGCATGGAAACCAGCACTTGACCCATAGATGACCTTTAACCTCTGACCCTCTTCCACTGTGAGGTCAACTAACAGAGGCCTATGTGGCAGGTCTCCAAATGACTGAGAAAACAAATACAAATATGCACATTACATATTAGCAAATTACAAAGATTATGTGGAAGGGTAAAGCGAACACCTATCCCAACAATTTGATAATGAGTTTGTCACATTTGCTGTATATTATAAAAGAACTTTTATAACTTGTCTAACAAATTTGGTAATTGGCTACTTTCTATTACCTTTAACGTAATCGCATGAGTAAATAGTGATTATTACTTACACTACCTTTTACAAGTTTGGTCATTTTTGTTAACGGTTTGGAAACTTCATATGTTTTTTCTTACACAGTAAAATTGTAAAATATTATATCTTTAATACATCAATAAAATCAGAATCTGTTTGGATACATTTTAAAACGTAACTCACTCCTGTCCCATCATTTTAAATGTTTTTAGTGTCAAGCTTAATTTAATGTGTCCTTTCTGAATGAAAGTATTAATTTCTACAAAAAAAAAAAAAATTTAACTGACCTAAATACTTATGCTGTGCACATAATAAATCAAACAATACATCTCATGTCTCTCTACCTTGAAGGCCATGAATTTGTGGTAGGGTTTGGGAGCCCAGGCGTAAACCTCCACTGCATTCTTCAGAGCGATAACCAGAAACTTAATCCTTTCATATTTCACTGGAAAAAATTGAAAAAAAAAAAAAAAAACATTCACAACAAAGGTGATATATATATATATATTTCAATATATATATGAAGTACTTCCAGTGCCAAAACAGTGTGCCTCAGATACGAAAGTAACTATATTTTCCTAGCCAGTAGTAGTGCAAGCTTTTGTTACTTTCTTGTAGCCTTTAATTTGTTGATAAACAAGCACACTTACCAACTTTGTAGTGCACACAGCCCTCCATTTCTCCGACAGTGGTCCAGCCCTGTTTCTTCTCCACCTCTGGGTCATTATGGAGGATTTTATTCCTCAGCCAGGCAAGATAATACACACGCACCTTATTCTTCTTGCCTGAGAGAGAGACACGAAACATGAACTGCCTGCATGTATCCATGTATCCTGACATTGATAAGAAGATGCATACATGTAAAGTGATGAATAGGCTGTTTGTGTAACCTGATATAGTGATGAGGAGGTTCAATCCCTCCAGAACGTCCATCTGCTGAAATCTGCGTGAGTTAATCAATGGGTAAACCTTCCCCTGGCCGCTTCGATCCAGCAGCTTCAGACCATTCTCTGTCCCTACCAGCAGATTCACACCTGACAGAACAAACACATTTGGAAATTTTATGCACTTTGGCCAGAGGGTGGCACTGCCACCAAACTAGTCTTGAATGTTCAGGGAATAAAGACAGCATTACAAAGTTCACATGAGTGCATCTAAGTGTAGCACACATACAGCCACTCTTTCCTGTCTTAATTCCTATCATGCCAAATGCTTTAAATAGCCCGACTGCCAAGTGACAAGCCGTTGACAGGAGTATGACTTTGAAAAAGAGGAAACTGAAAATGGCAGAAAATCAAGGTCAGAAATCACTTCATGAATTGGAAAGGCTCAATGAACAAAAAAGGTAAAGGTTTTGTTTCTGTGCAATTCTGTTATTGCGATTATTACTTCCAATTTTCAGTTTACACTGAATGATGTTTATATCACTGTTCAAAGCAACTGCATGCCATATTTTTATATAAACACAAACAAGCTGAAAACACTAACTGAAAAACCTATAGTTTTAAAGCCAGATGTCAATTATACATTGTATTATACATTGTTTATTTAAATAATAAAAAAGCAAAAACACTTTTGGTGAAATGGTATTATAATATTGTGCTAAAATTAAAAGAACCCTCAAGACAACCTGCAGAAAGAGAAAAAGTGCATTGTAAGCATGCAGAATAAAATAAGTGGACGTTGGACAATTAATTGTCACACTGATCAAATACATAATTGTGGCATCCGTAATTGTATTTGCGAAAATCGATGTATCATGCTGCCCTAAGCTCACACAGCACCAGGTCTACATGTGCTCAGAATCCAACTACCACATATTCTGACGTGTTCTGTCACATCACACCACTCATTGTTAGAAAAGTCAGCTGGGATACCGTCATGAAACATGCGGTTAGTATAACTAACATGAGCAAGCTCACACACAAACACCTACACAAATGCTCTTGTTTATCTCTTACCCCAGAGAGCAGCACAGAGAATCTCAGAGTTGAATCTCTTCTTGTATTTGCGGATTTCAGGAGTGTCACTAACTGGACGAGTGTTGGTTGGATTGACGTTGACCATGGAGCCTTTCCTTACTTCCAGCTTCAGTTGCTCAAAGCGAGAGCCCAGACCTACAACATCCACAAACGACACAAGCTAAGAACCAAGAAACACAGCATTGAATGACCGTGTCATCTGTCAGCTATACCTTTAAGGAGACTTCAGATGCTAAATTCACATTTATATGGTGTTTGAACATAAATATTTATGGGCAGTGTATGTACACATCCAACATGTAATGATACAAATCCACCCAGTGTTTTTTTTTAAATCCCCTCAAATTATAAGAACTATCTCAGATAAAGCCTTTCATAGATTCTTGGCAAATTGACAAAACAAGGCCACTCTCATGTCTACCGACTGACACAGCCGTTTAAACACAGACCCGCCCTGAGTGAGCTGTTGTCATTCGTCATTTACTCCCAACATCTGAGCCGCTGAAGACACATTGGATTACCTTTGTTTTTTAAGGGGACCTGCTCCAGATATATCTAAATTTGTTGATGTTCATGCAAATCATTCATGATCCAGTGAGAAGTTGTTTTCTTTCTAAGAATCTTTGCAAAGTACCTTTCCTAATAATGTGCTAGTTAACAAGTTTTGCAGCTAATGTAAACAGTCTCAGAGAATGGCCGACAGAAGAGAGCAGAGCTCATTAGCATTTAAAGGGTCATGCATTAAAATAGGTCGCTGTGAACAGAGCTGTTGTGGACAAGGTAAAACGGATGTGTTTTTACCATTGAGAAATTTTAACTAAACTATATTATAGACTTTTTATTAAGAACCTAAAGAATCATACTGAGGAAAATGTGCATCTGATGTACCTTTTAAAAACAAATGAAGCAATGATCACGGACCTACACTGCAAAAAACATTTGATTTTAATTTAATAACTTAATTTCTTTGGTCTTGTTTTCCTTTAAAAATATATAAGGATCCTTAAAATGAAAGGTCTTATCTTACACAATAATTTTTTTTGTTTCTCCAGTACATTTTTTTTTTTTAAGTAGAATACAAGAACAAATACTAATAATTTTGTCATGTTTTTTCCCCCCAATGTATTAAACATGTAGAAAAACACTACCATTTAGTTTGGGCTGAGTAAGACAAAAAAAAAAATAAATAAATAAATAAATAAATAAAAAAGAATGAATACTTTTATTCAGGGGTGTATTAAGCCAAAAAATAAAATAAAAATCTAAATATCTTACCACAAACCATTGAACAGATGTTTATCTTAAATACACACTGTAACCGTCAGATAATTTAATACCATACCTCCAACAGATATGTTATCGCCTGTGCCTCCTGATGGTTGGTACATTCCAAGGTCCACAAAGGTAGTAAAAGAGGACTTTCCAGAGGCCTTCACCAATCCCCTGGACTGATACTGAAATTGATTGCATGATCTGAGTTAACCAGTGAACTACACACATTGGGCAATACATATTTGTTAATGACTCAAATAAGTAAAGAAAGAAAATATGCAATTATATAGATGGAGAGAACGAAGCTTTAAAAGTTAGGTGGGCAGATAGCTCACATCATAGGCAGAGTCTTTCCCAGGGGAAGAGTGGGAGGCAGAGTCTGTGGGAGAGTGGGAGGGTTGAACCACATCAGGCAGGTTGGTGTATCCATTATGACTACGCTTCTCTGGAGTCTGCCAGAAACAAACACACAAAAACAAACACATATTGGTACTGAAAAAAAAAAGCAGTGAATTCATTATTTTAGCTTCACGCAAGCACACAAAGGCTCAAAAGCTTTTGGGGGGGATTGTGGGGACACTACCGCTAAGGGCCCTCAAACTGTAGGTATTGAAAATATGCTAGTCAAACAATAACAGTATATGCTGCATTTAAAATGTAATCCTATAAGTATTGAATTAATAGGAAATAATAGCATTTTAAATAAATTGTGTGCATTTTAATTTTTTTCTTCATTGAAGAAAAAACATTCAGCTTTACCATCAAAGAAATGAATTACATTTTTACATTTATTCAAATAGAAAACAGATTTGTATTGTAATATTCACAATAAATAATATTACTGTATTTAATAATCACAACCTTTGTGAGCATTAAAGACTTTTTAAAAACCTTTTAAAAATTGTACTGACCCCAAAACCCTGGAACGTATTGCATTTTTCATTTAAACGACAATAATTCAGAATTAAATTATATTTTCTATCCATATACATATTTTTAGGCTTGGTATGTTTAACTAATTCAATTAGGAGGACAGCTGAATGTACTCAAAATGTAGATCTAAAGCCTAAACGCACATTACATTTTAAAAAGATATAATAATCGTAATGTAGAAAAAAATCAAACACACACACACACACATACAAACAAACATCCTACCCTCTGTACAAGCATGGTTTGGTCTCCATATCCTCCGGCACGTTCTTCATCTCCTCCTTCACCTTCCTCCTCCTCATGGACCACCATAGTGTTAACAGAGTCAGAATCTGCATCGCGTGGACTGATAAGACATTGAAAGAAAAAAAAAAAAAACTTGAAAAATGAAACCAAAACACAGCTCTAATATATCCACATATCGTCGTCTCGTACCGGTCAGTAGGGCTTTCCTCTTCTGCTCCCTCTCCACTCTCACTCTCTTCACTGCTTTCACTGCTTTCTGAGGAAGAGGAGTAATCATTAGCCTTCACCGGGGGCCGTGGCTGCTCCTCTGCCCGCTCCTTAGAGTACAGACCGTGGTCCTGACACATTCACACGAGGAAGAAATCAACAGACAAGTGAGAAACACTTCATCACGTGCCACATATCTGTAGTCATCCTTACATTCACATTGGATCTCTGCAGATTGAATCAGACCATAAGATTGTGATCATGCATTTAGTTTTTCAAAAGCTATCTATAGAGTTTGGAGGGTGTGTTGTGGGTGTGGGCATGGGATCTTGGTTGGGGAGGGTAAATGTGGTCACACAAAGACCATGAGAGTGGGACTGTCCCTCTACAGATGCTGGTGGTTGTGGACTGGTGTTCAAGAGGACAACAGACTTCCGAGGAGAGACGGGAGACGTTCAAGAATGATCCAAGATGTATATAATGCATCCTGTCTTAATGTGTCTTCAAGGAATGGTTCACCTATAAATAAATGCTTGCTTACTTTAATAAAGAGAAAATATTTTAGAGGATGTTTTTATTTTGTTGTTCACTGAATCAAAATTAATGGGATAATTATTGCATGATTAAAAAAATATATATATACCATTTAAAATGTTGGTCTCTTAAGTTCACCTAATGCAAAGCTTTATTTATTTGCAAAAATATAGTAATATTGTTAAACATTATCACAACTTAAAATGATTTCTCATTGTAATTAAATTAATTTTTTGTGGCACCACAGTATATTTTTTTTATTTTAAATATTTTATTCTAATTATCAATTTACTGTAGAATATCAAAATAGTCATAACATTATATAAAATTTTTCTATTACATTTGATCATGCATCTTGGCTTAATAAAAGAATAAAAAAAATTAATAAAAATATTTGAAACGGTAGTCCATGTGAACTGTTTTTTGCTTGATTAATTTATCAGCATATCATGCACTATAATTAATTTGATTTGGATTTATATCATAAATTGTGTAATTTATGCAGTGATTACCCAGAATTACATTTTTATAATTTTTTTTAATTTTCAACTTGTAATGGGAAAACACAATGTTGATTTGACATTTAGCCTCATCCACATAAACATCATCACGAGACGATGTACTCATGCAAGAACACAGACCGACATCATGCTGATACACAGATACGGGCACTGACCTCTCCTATTGCTCTCTTATAGCTCTGAGGGCAGGAAGAGGGAGGAAAAGAGATTGATGAGAGGAGAGAGGGATGAGAAGGATAAAGGTTGAGGAGGAAAATGTAAGGAACAGAGGTTAGTGTTTAGAGGAGGGTTGAGTGTTTTCATTCTATACAAGACACGGGCGAATGATTTGGGACTTTGTGCATGAGCGTGTGTATTTACATGCTTCTCTTATGTTTATGTGAATGTGTGTGTGTCTGCATCTCACCGCTGGTCTGCTGGGTCTGGATGAGGTTCGGGATTCTCCTGGTTTGTGTCGGCCATCATGAGAAAGGGTGGGGGAGGAATCCATCTTGGATGAGCCTGAAATAAATCCACAACAACATTATATGCACTTCATTTTTAAGAGTGTAGGGTTTGTCTGCCGCAATTATAAAGGGGTTTTCACCATACATAAACCATTATGGGTTCTCCGAAGAACTTTTTATCAATACTACTTTATTATTAAATCATTATTTTCGTTTCTTAGTCAGAATTTTTTTTTTAATAATCTAAAGCAGTGGTCATTAAACTTGATCCTGGTGGGCCAGTGTCCTGCTGTGTTCAGCTCCAACTTGCCTCAACACACCTGCCTAGAAGTTTCAAGTAGACTTTATAAGACCTTAATTAGCTGCTTAATGTGTGTTTAATTAGGGATGGACATCGAACCTCCATGACCCTTTTTTGCACTAAAAATGACCTTTTGTGTGATGGAAAGGTTTGTAGGATTACAAATATATAAAACGTTAAACACCGTTTTGAATCATGTATTTTGTCATTAACACAAGGCCCATAGTGAGACAGTAACCTTTTGTTTAAGTTTCCCAAGCTAAGTGTGAATGCCAATCCTTTCAAGGTTCAGCTGTGACTTAAGGTTTCTATATCACCTATGCATTTGAATGACACTTGTATACTAAATAGATCAAGGCTGGGAAAATCTTATCCAAAGATCCTGCAGTTGCATGCCATTTGTTTTCCACATCAGCACTCCTCCTCCTTAAAAATGTTTTTATACGACAAGGCATTCAAGCCTTAGTCAGACTACTTTGATGACTGCAGCACACAGACAGAATCCTCAGAATAAAGAGAATTTTGCTTCCAAATCCGAAGTCTGTCTCCTGGCCTCGTGAAAAAGTTTTACAACAGGCTCCACTGGTGTTAAATTGTCTTCATAGAACCATAGATGCATATAAAGAACCTATTTGTTTAAAAGGATATCCAAAAAAATGGCCTTTTCCTATTTATTATTTATGAATCGTTGCGAATGTCCCCAGGTGTCCCCAAAGACAGGTTTGTCAGATTTAGCAGTCTCTCTCTATGAGTTAATGATATTTTTTATCCGCTAACACAATTTTTTTTTTTTCCGTATTTTCACATTCATTAAGTAGTTCCATCAGAATCACTGAAATTGTGGCTCTGGTACCCTAGGCACAAGGCAATGGAGACACCAGTACAAAAATACTCATAATTTGCTGCAGGACAGGCGAACATTGATTAATGTGTTTTGGCTCAGAATTATGTTTTTTGATTAGCTAATATTGTTTTTAAACTATCGGGATAACGAGACAAAGGTGCATGCTGGCAAATAACTGCTTGGGGGGGGGAAACAAAAAAACAAAAATGTCACAAAATCATGAAGGGACTGATTTAGACATTATTTAGTATGGTAATGAAGCTGTTGTCCCCATGACATAGGTCATTTCAGGTTGTGGGGGGATGTGGCTCCACAGTGTTGGCAAAACCTGACCTACACAACACTCACTGAGTATGCGGTGTCTTTCTAGAGAGCCGGTCTGTGGCAGGTTGGACATGATGCTCATGCTATCTCCTCTCTCCCAGCGCTCATTGCGACTCAGATCAGGATTACTGACACAGAGAAACACACAGTCAGTGCAGTCAAATGATTTGTGTAACAGCTGAATGTGTGTGTATGTATGCATGTTACCTTGCTCGAACTGGGTGTCTGATGCCGGAGGAGAGATTTGTGTTCAGTGCCGTGGCTATGGAGGCTGTTCTCTGGGGAATCTAAAAGAGGGAAAATGGGTTAGGAATTATGGGAAAACTGAACATTACTGTGATATATGCAAACACTTATTATATTTTCATACAGCTTTTTTTTTTTTAAGTCACCGGGATTGGGATCTAAAACAGCACAATTTTTTGTCTTACTTTAGGAGGTTGTTCAATCTCAGGAAGACGGATCCAGGGTCCCCGGTCGTCTCTCATTGGCCGAGACTGAGGGGCAGGGGTCTCTGAGGTGGGGTCAGAGTTTTGACGGACTAGTTCTCTGGAGTGGAGAGGACGAGGTGTGGGTGTGGGAGAGGGATCCTGGGTGGGGAAGGCGGACATGGTCTTAGTGGGCTGATCGCAAAGAGACTGAGAGCGAGGGACAGGAGCAGCGTACGGTTTTAACGGTACCAGGTGTGCCATCTGGAACTATGGCAGATGAAAAAGTGAAAGAGTGAAATTTAAAAAAAGATTTTTTAGATAGATGAGTCAGGATGTTTTTACAAAAGGGTTTTTGAAGAGTGGAAATCAGTAAAGCAGTTGTGCAGAAATGGAAACAGGATTGTGTCATGCAAAGAAAGGAAACAGGCCACCAGGGTTGGGTAGCATAAAAAAGTAGAAGATCCAGCGTAGGATATGCAAGTGAAGAGGAAGTTCCCGTAAATGATGAAGGATTGCAGAGGAAGCAAGTGGGCCCCACAGGAAAGAGAGAGAAGAAAAAAAGAACGTCATTAAAAAGAGAGAGTTAAGAGTTAGCCAGAGCATGGAGCATTAAAAAACAGAAATGATGGCATTTTCCTTCTGGTTATTATTATCCTTTTAAAAGTCAGCTTTTATTCCATTTTTTTTATTATTATTTAATATTACTTTTAAAACTCTAAATTCTATTTGAACTGACAGTCTTTTAAAGGTATGCGTTTACTGAACTGAAATTTTACAGATTTAAAAAGGGAGGGAAATGACAGGTTGCACACCTTGCCCTGCCCACCCTGTGGCTCCACGGGTCTCTGCATAGGTGGGGTCTGTGCAGCTCCTGATTGGTTGATTGATTCCGAACGGGACTGGATGTTGGTGTCAGACACTGTAGTGCAGATTTTAGGAGAGCCCTGTCTGTTCAGTTTACTGCGCTCCTCCACCTGAGAGACACTAGAGTTTATATTCTGACAGTTCAGTTGAGAGAGCTACAGTCCTCAGCAGGTCACATGTGTACCTCTCTAGCCCAGGCTGGTTTGTTGTTCTCTAGGTTCTTGCTGTAGTGGTACATCTGTGGCTTCTTGTCTTGTTGTTGCTGCTGTTGTTGCAGTGAGACCAGGTATGCGTGCTCCTGCTGCAGCTGTCTCTGAAGTCTTTCTGACTGTCTCTGCTCCTCCAGCTGTTTACGCTTATACTCCTACACACACATGAACAAACAATTAATACCTTACTAACTAGCAAAATGTGAGTACTGTAATGGCAGGGACACTAAACAGCTACAAAGCACATCATACATCATATTGTCACATGCATAAATACCCCCCCCACACACACACACACAAATGTAAAACATATGCCCCTTCCCAACATGCAAATAAAATATATTATGAATTAATGAATAATTACACACAAAACATGATTATGAAGTGTTTACCGTTAAACTGAACAAATGAAGAAAAAAAAACATTTCCTTAACTGTACTGTACAATTCTACCCTCAAAGATTTAAAGCAATTAAACAAATTGTAAAATAGATGTAGCGTATTGGGTACACAGAGAGGTAATTATTGTGTGTAATTATATCATGTTGTTGCACATTAATATTATGACTGCTTCCCCAATTAAACTGTACATTTAAAATGAAGCTAATCCAAGCAACATAATTTATCAAATGGATTTGTGACACAGAGACTAAAGCACACACAGGGTTTAAACACATAAGTGAGCCAACTTTGATGAGTTTCACTTTAGTTGAGGTTCTTTCAGCTTTAGGGGTCTTAATCAGGTTTATCCTTCTCAAGGACCCAAACAGAAGGGTTTTGTTTGGGGTCTTTAGCTATGTTTTTATTTTTTTTTAATGAAAGACCGAAAAAAATGGCTGCTAAAAAAAATTCTGCTTTGACTTCACAGGAATAAATTGCATTTTTACATATATCCCAAACTGTAACATTAATTTATAATAATATTCACAATTTTGTTACTTAATCTTTGACCAAATAAATGCAGCCTTCTTGAGGATAAGAGACATTTATATATTAGGCTTGTTTATACTGTGTAGCACATGTTCAGTATCATAATGAACCTAAATGTACCTAAACATACTTTGCATTGCAAAGTCATTAACGTATTTAAACAATTACAAAAAAAAAAGGTAAAATGCTGGCATTTACATAACAATTTATGTTTGCTTTTTGCTTTATTTTTTATTTTGGATGGTCAGTGAAACATGTAGCTTAACTTAGGCTTTAGCTTTTTAACTTTAGTTAAATGTAACTTAATACTGTATTTTCTTTAATGCATATTTTATTAAAATTAGTGACCAGCCATTAATTGAAGACCCCTGCTCCAAAATCCACACTCTGATTGTTGTTTGATCATTAAAGCACTATTTAAGGGTCCTGTAACATAAGACGCATCAAAACTGGCTGAGGACTGACAAGATCAGAGCAAAGAAACAGAGGGAAGAGAAAGAAAGGTGTGTGTTACCATTAGCAATGCCTGCTCCTGCAGTAATTGCTGCTGCAGTATCTCTAACTGCCGCTGCTCTTCCTCCAACTTATGTCTTATAAACTCCTAAAGAGAGAGAGAAATGAGGAGCAGTGGAGGAGAAGGAGGAGGAGGCAGAGTCGGATCAGAATAGACTCAAAAGGAATGAATAAAAAGATATTTGAGGGAGTGGACAGATACACCTGTAAGTGCAGCCCCTGAAGAAAGAGGCAGACATTTTAAAGAAGTGTTTCTGATGGGCTTTTTAAAATGGCTGAAGACACGGAGTGAAGAGATTTGTTCAATGCGCCTCATTCACCTACCGCGGTACAGCGTCACACCGCTTTATAATCTTAAAATGGCGCGCAGTGAGTGTTTACAAGTGGTTCCTGTCACTCTGGGCTATGTGTTGCGTATGTCGTTGTTTTAAGCAGGACAATTGAAGGAAGTGTGATGTGAGGCATGTACATGTGAGGTCGTTTTGAAGAGTGTGTCCTGTGGCACACTATGCACTAATTCATGCTGATTGGTCTTTTGTGGTTCTGTCAGTTTGAATTGTATTGAATGTAGGGCTGCACACGGCTCACCCACACACACACTGCGTGTGAGAGCCTGCTGCCATGGCAACCACTCCACAGACATTCCAGGGCCAGAGCTGTGCTGAGTGGAATACCCACGCTCCGTCGTGATTGGTCGGCTAGCTGCAGTTCTATGGCTGTGATTGGTTACCTGCTCTCTCTCTGCCATCCTTCTGTCCTCCTCTCGTCTCATGTCATCGAGTCGCCGGTGAGGAGCTTTATCCTGTTGCTGCCGCACCATCTCTCTCTCCTTCCTCTGTTGCTGTGGGTGCGTGAGAGAAAGAGAGAGAGAGTGAGTCATTTTAACATATTTGGCTGAAATAATAAGAGCCTTCCTGTTGCTAAAAATCATCTAATGCTTTTGAGAGGGGCAATTAAGGGGGAGAGTATGAGTAACATAGTCAGAGAAAAGATTAAAATGAGAGAGAGAACAGGTAGACACTGGGCTCCGTTATGGTGAGAGATTGTGAATATAGTGATATTGGTGAGTCAGTGCACAGCGACGCCGTGTTCAGTAGGTTAGTGGCTAGATGGTGCTGTGTGCTGGTTGTACCCTAAAGATGGCCTGTCGATGGCCTACACCGCATTTAACTTTGGACAACAAACCTAAATTCTAGCATTCCGAAAAAAGTTTTTTTAATACCATAACTTTTGATGCTCTAACGGTTAATAAACCGAACTTTGTGCGTGCTGTGGCAGAACGTTGTAGATGGAGCTAATTCTCTGTTCAAACGTGATTTGAGAAGGCCCAAAAAAAAGATTCAATGTGCTTCAAACGGAAGATCATCTGGCTATCTGTACAAAGACTGACATAATCAATGACACAGACATACTATTAGTTTGGAGTATTTAGGACTATTAAATATTTGTAGTCAAAGCAGTAATACTGTGGAAAAATGAGTACAATTGAAAATGCTTGAATATATTTCTAAATGTAATTTAAAGTACATTACCAAATGTAAAATACATGACCAAAAGCTGAACTTTCAGAAGCCATTACTCCAATCTACAGTGTCACATGATCCTTCACAAATGTAATTCTAATATGATGATTTGATTCTGAAGAAACATGTTTGGATGTTTTATTTTTTAACAAACAAATGTATTGGTGTTAAAATTTCTTGCTGCTATCAAATGTTTTTTGGATACATTTTAAGGGATTCTTCTAAAAGAAAGCTCCAAAAAGCATTTAATATAACAACTAGATTAAGAATATATTAATATATTAAGAGGCCTTCACTAATATGGATGTAAATTTAAATTGATAGTTTGATGTAATGAACTTATCAAGTACATACATGTTTTTACATTGTACTTGTATTAAAAAACAAAAAACTGGAATTACACTGACAGTTACACTGTTGACCAATCCCTTGAACCTACCCATACTACAAAACCGGTCCCTAACCTGTACCCTTATTTTCTGATGTAATTACACAGTAGTTAAAGCTACTTCTATATAATGGGGGACCAAAAGTATTTTAGTTCACATTATTTTTTTGCTTTATTTTTTCCCCATTTTCAATGTGGTCTCAGATTTTTGTACCCTACTATATAGTTCATTTAGTGCTGTATTTTGTAGGCCCAAGCAAACATGTCTTGATCCCACATGGACTTAAAAAAAGTATAAAGGCAGACATGAATATAATGGCTTATGATGCTTAGCACATAACAAATACACACACTCCTTTGTGCTATGGCCTATTCATCACCCCACATCTCACTCAACTAATGGAGTGCTAATCAGCCATTGTGTCCTTTCACAGTCTTTCAGTGACAATAACCCCTCAAACTAATTCAATTAAAAGTTTGACTTTGCATAGTAGTCCTTCATTTACCTTGCTTGTCTCTCTCAAATCTACCTATACGTCACAAAATTCCACAAATACTTCCCTCTGTTCATTCTATTGAACACAGAGCAGCTCTAGATAAGATAAAGAAGTTCAGCAGTTCAAACAAACACTGCAGTAAAACTATTTGGCTCAATTAAATGCATATTTAAAGCATCATAGAATATTCTAGGACAGGCGATTAAAATATAAAATTCCTCAATGATTAGATCACCAAGCAATGAAATCTTTGCCATTATCTACTCATCTTCATGTCATTCTTAAACTGCACCACCTTTCAGCAACATACTGGCCACATTTTTAACATTTAAACATGAAAGCTAATAAAGACTGGGGCTATTACTCTTCTGAAAGCTTAAATGCTATTAAAGTGGTTCAAACTTGTACGAAGTCTTTAAAATTCATATGAGTGATGAATAGATTTAGGTCATTTTGGAGATCCTTGAATACTGCAAGAGTTGACCAAGAAATTATTTATGCACTTCATGAAGGAAAGGAAATCAGCATAATTTCTGGTGAACTATCCCAACAATCTTTAAAGAAAAAAACAAAAAACACTGGCAAGTGTGCTTATGCTAATACCTAACATGATTGGCACTCTTCCCATGTCATTTCCTGTTACAAAAGGGATCATGATTAGTTACATTAACATGCACGTGTAAGACGCATACCTCCTCCAAGCGACGCCTCTGTTCTTTCTGCTCCTCTATCCTCTTCTGCCGGTCATGCAGCAGCTGGCGTTTGTGCTCCTCCGGGTCTCTGCGCTGAGCAGCGAGCTGCGCCTGCTGTCTCTTTAAGGCCTCTGAGCGCTCCTTATTCTCCTGCTGCAGCCGCAGGAAATCCCTCCGCAACGTCGACTCACCAGGAACATTTAAAATAGAGCTTCAGACAGACATGAACAGAATACGAGAAGAGTTAACAGATATTAACAGAGTTTAGAGCAGAGGTTGAGGCAGTGAAAACAAAGTTCTGTGGTTTTTAATGAGGACTGGGCAGTACATTCATTTCTTTGTCAGTGTCCTGTACTCATGTGTAATAAAGGATTTATACATTTTTTGTATAATATTGTTTAATGAAGGAACCATCTATGCAGAAAAATAGCTCCCTTAACAAATTCATTAAGGGCAAATGAGTCACTTCTAACCACAATTCCAAATAAATAATAAATCGCTTCCAAATAGCAGATTATCTTTCTTATTTTGACAAACAGGAAAGTCCTGTTTCTAACAAACAAAAGCTTACTTACTTTTGACTCATTCAGACATGTACAGACAAGTACAACTCAAGTCTCAAATCTTTTCGTGTAATAAAAGTCTCTAATCAGTCATTTGCTAGTCTGTCAAATCTCATGTTAGTTAAACTAGTTTAAATCAAGTCTCAAGTCAGTTATCAACTACTTTATTCCAGGTCTCAAGTCAGTTATCTTCTAGTTTGTCTCAAGTCAGTCATCATTTATCCAAGATACCAACTACTTTACGTCTCTACTGTAATTTTCTAAGACGTTGTCTAACAAGTCGTTTCAGTTATTCAAATTATTAAGTATTTGAAGTCAAACTGACCCTAAAGTTAAACTACTGTAGAGTTTCTGTCTCTAAACTTGGATAAGAGAACAAAAAATTTAAATCAAGCTAGTGAGTGAACAATAAATGTTAATAACGCTGAAATTAAAATCTTCTGGGGGGTTTCTGCACGTCTTTGTAGGGTTGTGTAAACACAGATGCTGCCATGTTTACCTGGATTCTCTCTCATCTCCTCTGTTTTCATCTTCTTCATCACTACCGCTGTACTCATACTCGGTCTCCTCTGAGAGAAATCAAGACAAAATGAGAAAGAGAGAAAAAAAGAAAGGGGGGCAGGAAAATAAGACTTTAGGCATTAATATAATAAGGCTAAACAGAATTTATGCAGACTGCAGCACTTTTAGAGTCTAAATCATCTGCACTTTTCCTTAAGTGATACTGTATGCGCTCTAATAACGCTGCTGAAGGGTGCTGGCTGGATGCTTCCATTTTTAGCTGTTCCTTGTTATTCATATACAAAAAGAAATATAATTCAAGCCCAACTGTGCTATATGATTACACTACTGACCGCAGATCTCACGACTTACTCTAAGCTACTGTATGTGAGTTATGTACAAGCACCACTTTTGCTCTGATTGGATGGGAGTTTTAGTGACCTCACTGCATAAAGCCAAGTAAACAAACTTTATTAAACATTCTTTACCACTACAGAGCTGTGGAATGTGAATAGCCCCTGACTCTTAAAACAAACCTAATAAAATAAAAATTAAAAAAAGGATTAATTATTAAACTGTTGTTTCAGAAATTATGAAACAAAAGGATTCTGTCTTGGGTTTCTGGGATTGATAAAGCTCTATTGTTCTTGTCTATAATTATTTGTTAAGACAACACGCATACCTTTTTCGCCACGTTTCTTGCGTGTGCGGTCAATGTGATCTTTGAGCTGGATGCGCACTTGTCTCTCAGTGGGCTGGTCTCTGATGAACGAGTGCTTCAGCAGCTGTTCAGTGGAGGGACGACTCGGATATGACTTCACAAGACAGCCCTCGATGAAGTCAATGAACTTCTTAGACCTGAAAGAGATCATAAAACATGCACGAAATTAATATATTAGCAGTAAAATGAATGCAATAGAAAACCCCATTATGGAATGCTGTTGTAAAGGGCAATAGAGGATGCCCTACAGGCCTCATGTCAGTTGATGGTACAGATACTTGATCTATTGGGTAAGTGCTGCTTTGACACTACATCACTCGTTGACAAAGTAAGTTCTTTTCATGCCATGAAAACACGGAGTGTTTGGTTATATACAACATACCCGTTTGCTGTGAATTTGACTGATTTCTAGGTCACTACTCACAAAAGGTAAAGTTAGCTGGCTAACAGATGAAATGCTGTTAAAGGTTTTGGAAGCTGCAGTTAGAAGGAGCTGAAAATGACAAATCAGCAATACTTTAAACTGTTAAATAGTTAAATTATTCATAGTGCAAAATGTAAAAACCTTTGTTAAAAAAAAAATAGTTTGTTTTGATAAAAACACATTTAATTAAATAAATGAATATGGCATTGGTGTTTAAGGATTCATTTGATGCTTTTTATACAGTGATATGTGAAATATTATTAAAATTTTAAATTTTATATTTAAATATATGTGATGGCAAAGCTGAATTTTCCTCAGTCATTTCACCAGACTTCAATGTTGGGTTTGTGTTTTATGCTCTTCTTATTATCAATGTTATTGGTTAGCATCTTGAAAACTGTTTAAAGGAAAAACATTCATTTAAAATAGAAATCTTTTGTGACATTATAATTGTTACCATCACTTTCAATTTAATGCACTCCTTGCTAAATAAAAGCATTCATATATTCATTTCTTTCTTTCTTTTAAGCAGTGTATTTCTACCTGACATAGATAGAAGCATTTAAAAACAGGACAACTCCTTGATGATTATATGACTTTCAGTATCAAACTCAAAGTAGTCAAATAAAAGTCAGGAAGCAGAGTGGAAAACATCACCTGCTAACAAGACACAATGGATGCCTTTAAATCCCAGCCCAACATATGCTCCATCTCTGCTTCTTATAGCCAGCTGTTCAAGGGCAGGGCTCTTACCAAAATGACTAAAATAACTCCAACCCGAAAACTAAATCATAGCATACCAATATTTGACAACTACAACCAGCCAACAGAAAAAAAAAATAGATGAAATGAAGGAAGAAAAAGAAAGCATTTCTCATCATACATAAGCACTATATGTAGGTGGGTGTAAGAGCAAACACTTCAACTCCTGTCTGAGAAACACTATTAAACAACGAAACCACATATGAGAAGTGAAGCTATACGGATTGCAGCTATCATAAGTATGCAGTGCGTGTATATATAGACAAGGGGAAAAAAGGGAGGGAAGGAAGAAGGAAAATATAGCTTGATCTTAAAATAACAGCTGAGACAGTGTGTCCTCACCATTTCTTGGACTTCAGTTTAGGAGGAGGGTTCCGTGGGATAAGGAACAAAGCTCGCATGGGATGCATGTCACACAATGCTGAAGGAAAGAGCAGAGCAATCAAACATGCTGATAAAAGACTCTTTCACCCATGTGTCCAATTATCAGTCGAACTGACTCAAGAGGTGACAATAATTCATGAACGCAAGTAGAGGAGTGACTGGGTCGCTGCTACACGCTGTCCGTGTGAGAGGGTGACTCTGTGTGTGTGTGTGTGTGTGTGTGTGTGTGTGTGAGAGAGAGAGAGGGAGAGAAAATATGACTAAGTGTTGCGCTGCATAAGTTATGACAATGGAGCACAGATCAACCTCCACCTATGATCTTCTTTTTCAGTAGTGTGAAATAATCACAAAATACTTTTTTTTAATTAATGATTTACATCTGGGTAATGTACTAGATACTGATTCTTTATTTATTTTACTTTTTTAATATTTTATAATTACTCATTTTGTTTGAATGGCATAACAGGGATAAGGAAGAAGGAGGTGTAATATGATTTTTTGTTTGCTTGCTTTGTAAAACATGAAATTCTTATATACCATTGTAATCACTTTCACTATTTTTTTTTGTTCAGCCAGTGAGTGCAAAAAACATTGGCAGCCAAACAAAACCCATTCAACTTTAGAGAGCTTGAGCATTTTAAATGGCAGACTACAACTGTGCTCTTACAATAAACAGAACTTTTACCTCATGAGCAATGTATGTGCTTTGTAAGGAGTTGAATTTAAAAAAAATAAGTTGAAAAGTTATCATCTATTATTGTCAACATTAATATAATTTTAATTAGAAGCTGCTAACATGGATATAGCTCTTGGTCTAAATTGGCCTTCATTTCTGGCTGTCTAATTGGATTGGCTGAGCAGTGTCCAAATAGTTTTCACTGCTTACAGTTTCATGTTTACATTTCAGACCAAAGTATGTGAACAGTATGGTAAAAACACTAACAGTAGTAGGGTAAACTCATACATTCAACCTTTTTTTAATTATTTATTTAAAAGCAGGAACTGCAATGGTGACTTCAATTTTAGCGTAATGCAGCTGGTATGAGAGACTGATATAAATATACATAAGGTATGTCCTTGTTCATAATAAAGGCACTGTTATGAAAGGCTGCATCAGTAAACACAAAAACAGTGTACTTACGAGGTGCTCCTTCAGCCATCTCTATAGCAGTGATTCCCAGAGACCAGATGTCACTCTGTTGTAAAACAACAACAAAATTATGCTCTTGCATTTGTACAACTGATGTGATCTAAAAATAAGTAAATTAACACAAACACATCCAATCAATAGAAGAATTGCAATTTTGTACCAAATAAAAATAAACATCCAGGTTAAAATAAATAAAAAACAATTACATACATAGCATTAAGAAAGGGTTAGGTCATTGCACGGTTTATTTTCTATTAACATTAATACATATCAAGTGAAAAACTAAATAGTTATGCAGAGGAACCATTTCCCTTTTTCTGTACTCATTGAAACCAAGTGACGGCATGCATTCAAACCAAGCAGAGAAAAAAAAAAAGTGTTGTATTGAGTATCACATCACAAAAGGACCACCAATCACATATACAAGGTTTTTGGTAATACTTTTTATGAAACCCATATTTATACATATTTATAATACATTATAGCTATAATATATTACATAGGCTATTCTTAAGGCATTATAATGAATCCAAAATGCATTAAAAATAACTCTATAATATGTTCATATATCATCTTCATGTCTTATATATATAGTCTTATAGCTTTTGAATAATAACAATTGTTCACACAGTGAACTCAGTTTATCCATTTAAGTTACAATGGATTATATTTATCATAGTTAAAAGTCTTATATCTTGCCATTTTACCTATGTTACTTAAACTAACTAACTACTACAGTATGTTACGGAGAAATACAACTTATAAGCAATAATAACAACAACACCAATACTAATTTTTTCTACAAACAGCCATAAGATCACATATTAAATCAGATGAATGTGTATTATGACACATTTGCTTTGAGCGTTGTTTTTTTATAATATTACGTTTGATTATTTTGATGGTACCCTTCAGCTTTTGATAAGTAATTCTGCAACTAGTCTTTACTAGAGTATTAGTAATGTGTCTGCTAAATATATGCTAACACTTTATTTTGATGGTTCCTCAACAGACAAAGGATACTTTGCAAGTATGTGAACATTCTACCTACCCTACGCAAGTCTACTAATTCTCTTAGGTTTATATAATAAACATTGCTTTTTTAAGTTGAAAGTAATAGCTAGCTCACATTAGCCTCACAGAAAACATTTTGAATTTAGTTCTAAAATGCTTTATCTTAAGAACGGATTAGGGTATCGTTTCGACATTAATTATAAAAATGTTCGGCAACATGACCTAAATGTACATAGAAATTTTGGGGACAAAGTTATAATGAAATAAAAAAAAAAATGCTAATAACTTTTGCGTATATTAACCTATTGTAATGAAAGATCTTAAGAATCTTAAGAACGATTTAGCGTATTGTTTCAAAAATAATTACAGCATTAATTTATGTTCAGCACCATGCACTGAAGGAGCCTGACAAGTTTCGAGTCAACCCCACCTAGTGGTAAAAATGTAATATTCACATGGCTATAACTTTGGGTGTGTTCAATTTTTAGACTCCTGAATCATTCCAGAGTCCAGCGATACCAAACATGTCAAGTTTTGCCTTATGGTTTGTGCAGCATTGCATTTTAGCGCTTAAAAAACATTTGGCGATATCTTAGAAATCGTTACTCCAATCGACACGAAACCACCGCCGGAAATTTAGCTACACACTAACACCCAATTGCCGAAATTAAGATAGCAAGTGGCACAAAAATGCAAACAAAGTTGGAAGTCAGTCATTTTTCTCTTCTTTTGAACAAAAATCCCTGTAACGAAATTACATATTTTCACCAAATTTTAAGACACATATGTATGGGGCACACTGTAATGAAACATGCAAAGTCTGGTGGGATAGTGCCACCAAATTGCCATTGACTACAAAAGAGTATCATGATATGAAATGCTATATTTTAACAGTGGATTGTGTATGCCCCATTAAGACCATGAACTAAAAGTATTCAAATAGTTTTGAGACAGTGCCTACTTGTGGTCAAAAGTGATAAGCCATTTTATCCCATTATTAGAGGCTTCTAATAAGAGGTTTTTGTTGTTTCAAATCACAGTGATCCTTAAAATTGCTTTTATTACTCTTTGTTGCATTTGGTCTGACGCTCCATGTCATGCTTAGCTCCTGATTTTTTCGCTGGAGTTCTTGGCCCCTTAACTGCTTCTTGCAGCTATATCTGTTTTTATGATTATTCATGAGATGTTATATAACACATTCTAAGTTTTTTTTAAATTCATTATAATGCCTTAAAAGTTTGACTTCTTTACAAACCACAAACTTTTGAACAGTGGCGTACATCAACAGTTAGAAGCACATTTTACCCTATAATCATAGGTAGAGTCTGGATTCTCATCACAGGCAATGACTTCTGGGGCCATCCAGTATGGGGTGCCAATGAAAGTGTTTCTTCTGCCGACAGTACGATCCAGTTGTGCACTCACCCCAAAGTCCACTGCAGAAAGAGTGAGAAAAGAAGAAGCAATCAGAGACACTTTGTGCTTATAAACAGTCTTATAAAACCTGTTGCACAGCCCAAATGTTTATATTAATCTATGCTACTTCCTTCCCTCTCACACACGTAGACACACTCTTCCACTTCCACCACACTCTCCCTCAGGTTGTGGTGTGTGAAGATATTTTTGTCATGGTGTCAGGCCTATATTAATGAGCTTCGGTGCTTTGCTCTAGATGTTAAAAGATGTTCTCTAATCAGACAGGATATAGGCTAGAAAACAGACACTCAAACACACAAAACAGCTATGCAAATCAAATATCACAGCATCAGACAGCCCTGAACCAAAAACAAAGTTTATGAAAGACTCTTTGTTTTCTTAGTGTCACAAGCAAATATCTCACTCACCGAGTTTAACCTCTGCATTCTCTGTAAGCAGTACATTCTGTCCCTTGATGTCTCTGTGGATGACTTTATGAGCATGGAGGTGAGACAGACCCTGAGGAGCAGAGAGACAGTGTTTACTGGCCGTGTAACATTACATGTAATTACATGAAACTAAAGATTAACTTAAGTACGGCTGAAGTTAAGTGTCATGTGTTGTGTTAGATATGTAATGCATATTTTGAAAGCATGAAACAGACATTGTGATCCATCTTCTAGAGCTGAATGATTCATTAATACCGATAGTAAGAATCTATTTGCTGCAGAGCAAATGGGTGTAGCTTACATGTAGCTCCCCCTCTTTAGAACAGCAAATGTAATTTTTGCTCAATGAATAAAGCTAGCGCCACCCCATTAGATGTCCAGAGAGGAGGAGCTTGAAGTTATTTAACTCTGCAGTGAGTACCACTTGGCCATAACTGGATGCCATTGTCCATATTAGGGATTTCCTGGAACATCATGAGTTCTATTAGCCTGGCTTCCACGACTATTAAGCTCATAGGAGCTTATTCTGGCAAAGCTACCTTACTACCCACCTTCTGGTAGGCGGGCTTAACCTGCATCCATCAGATGCCTCTGTATACTACTAGACAAATCTACAACCAATCAGACCACTCATTCCGATGCCGTATGCGTAGCTACGGAAACTGAAGCTCCTTTCTCATTGGTTTCCTCTTTTTGGGGAATGGAAATGCTCTAAAATGCCAGCTTTGCCAGACTAACTTTGCTTGCAAAGTAAATGTCAAAGGAAGTATGGGCGGGCCCAGGCTTTTCATGTGCTTATCACTCAGTAATGTACACTCAATCTTATATTGATCACAAAAAAGAAAAATAATACTTCTCTCTAAACAGGGCTCGAAATCTTCAAAAAGTTAGGAGCACAAGCAAAAATTAATGAGCACCACAACTACAAATTGTATATTAACCGATTTCTTTAAGCAAGGGCAAGCTCTTCTTTGGCGATACTGTATGAGGTGTTAAATTGCCTGATGGTGTTAATTTTCCCCAATATTCAAAAAGAGGAAAAAAAGGAAGCGTCAATGATGATGTCATGGTAAATTCATTAGTCTTACCCTCAGTATTTCTCTGCAGATGTAAGCAATCCAGTCTTCTTTTAGGGAGTTGCCCTTTGTGTTCTTCACCAAGTCTGTTACTGAGCCAGCACCGCAAAACTCCATCACCAACTAAACAAAAACAAACTGAATTTACAGG
Source organism: Enteromius thamalakanensis (assembly GCA_032357475.1). Lineage (NCBI taxonomy): Eukaryota > Metazoa > Chordata > Actinopteri > Cypriniformes > Cyprinidae > Enteromius > Enteromius thamalakanensis. Next base: position 1,344 of record JAUCMT010005358.1, on the reverse strand, counting down.
CTATTTTTTTTTAAACAAATCAACAAGGTCCATGACCTATTTTTCATGCTTCCACTAATAACAGAGTGCGGCATTAATTTATCACTGTATCTTGATGCAGGACTTTCTAGCAGGTTAGAAATCACAGGTTATGGTGCTGATAAGGTTTAAGGAAGCACAGACCCAGAGCTGGTCATCATGTCCCGGTGGACTCTTCTTCACGAAGGCTCCATAGTAGGTGGCGATGTTCCTATGGTGACTGTACTTCTTCAGCATGTTAATCTCAGCTTTGATTTCCTCCTCCTCTTCTTCAGTCACATCCATGACCTTTATGGCTGCCAACTGACCCGTCTTAACATGACGACCCTGAGACAGAAAGAAATTCAATAGCAAGTGGCATAGAAATGAATCATTTACAGACCATAATCAGCATATTTGGCATATTTAATTTAGAAAAATATGAGGCCTCGAATTTTAATGAAAATCTATGAAGATACACAAGATGGGGGTCAGTATGATTTTTTGGGGGGGTAAATTAATAATTCTATTTAGCATGGAAGCTTTAAATTAATAAAAAGTGACGGCAAAGATGCATAATTTTATGAAGTATTGGTATTTAAAATAAAGTTTCTTCTAATCAAAGAATCGAGATGATCAAATAACATTACATTATGAATATATTACAGTACAGTGGGCGAACGAGCAATGGTCAGCCACCAATTGTGCAAGTTCTCCCACTTAAAAAAGGATGAGAGAGGCCTGTAATTTTCATCATAGGTATACCACAACTATGAGAGACAAAATGAGAAGGAAAAAAATAAAACTCCAGGAAATCCCATCATAGGATTTTTAATGAATTTATTTGTAAATTATAGCGGAAAATAAGTATTTGGTCAATAACAAAATTTAATCTCAATACTTTGTTATATACCCTTTGTTGGCAATGACAGAGGTCAAACATTTCTGTAAGCCTTCACAAGGTTTTCACACACTCTTGCTAGTATTTTGGCCCATTCCTCTATGCAGATCTTCTCTAGAGCAGTAATGTTTTGGGGCTGTCGCTGGGCAACACAGACTATAAACTCCCTTCAAAGATTTTCTATGGGGTTGAGATCTGGAGATGGCTAGGCCACTCCAAGACCTTGAAATTCCTTTAAAGAAGCCACTCCGTTGCCTGGGCGGTGTGTTTGGGATCATTGTCATGCTGAAAGACCCAGCCACGTTTCATCTATAATGCATTTGCTGATGGAAGGAGGTTTTTATTCTTTCGTTTACATGGATCAGTCGTCCAGGGGCCAGTTCCATAAACCAAGATTAGAGCATAAGCCAGGCTTATTTCAGTTATTCTGACTTATTGCCAGTTAT
>JAUCMT010005352.1:5920-52050 GCA_032357475.1 Enteromius thamalakanensis | reverse complement strand
AGAATCAGTAATCAAACAGTCCAAAGTCATCCAAATAAACACATTTTCTTTTATTTTCTTTATTCTGTAACAAAAAATATTTAGAAGAATCTACACAGGTGTTTTACGTGCAAATATCAAAGTGACACTGACTGTTAAATTAAGGATGTGTTAATAAATGAAACCGATGAACTCAATAAAAAAACTGAAACTTTATTTTTTTATATTTTAGAAGTTTTTATTTTAAATAGTAAGTTTGATATTTGCTTTAGTCATTTTTTGATATCTATTTATTTTTTCTGAAAGTTTTAGTCATTTTAGTGCAAGTAAAAAAAGTTTCTAAAGTTTTATTTTAGTTCATGTTAGCTCTGGGTAACATTTTAAGGTTTTCTTGTTAAACGTTACATGTACTTACTATTATAATAATAATCAATTATGCATAAATGCAAGCAAGTAACCCTAAACCAAACCCTAGTTCTAACTCAAACCATATAGTAAGTACATCTAGCTAATAAATACCACTCAGTACTTATGTATGATTATTACACTGTAACAACAACACCATAATCAATCAATCACTTCTATTTATACAGTGCTTTTAACAATACAGATTGTAGCAAATCACTGAACATTATTAAAAAGGAGAACAGAGTGATGGTAATGCATAATGACGAGTATAACTAAGCTATCTTGATTTCAATTAATGAAAACTATTAAATCTTTCTTATATTAGTTAACAATAAGAGTGCTCATCATGTGGTTGATCAGCATTTAAATATATATAAATAGAGAGAGAGATCTCTTATTCTGCTGTTTTGCACTTTGTCTTTCATTACCTGCGTTATATTTAAGCCAGTGTGTAATATTTTGCTGTTTATGAGCAAGGGTTTCTGCAAATCTTCGTCAGCTGTGTTTAAAAGCAGCACCAGTTAATGAACAGACCCGTAGATCACAAAGAAGCTGCGCGTTAGTTTCGCGGGTGATTCAATAGCGCAGCTTCTCTGTGATCTACGGCTCTGTTCATTAACTGGCTCTGCTTTTAAACACAGCTGACGAAGATTTATCGCTAATCAAAGAACCGGCTCTACCGACGAGATAACCGACGATAATATAGCTTGAATGTGGCCTGTGAGAGAGAATAGATGTGCTGGATCATAACAGTCACTCATCTGCAGATTTCTGCACATCTCATACGACAGCAGCCAGAGGTCATCCAGTGATGTAGCAGGAGCATGACACAGCAGATTTCCTCATCAACATAATGCAAATACAGTTTTCTTTTTCTAAGCCATCATTATTTTTAGATTTGTATTTGTGTATGTGGCAAGCATCATGATAAGCTATTCTTAAATATGCTTTCTTTCACATAGGTCAAAAAAACATTCATTATATAGGTTAATTTCCCTTTGAATTTGTATATTCATAATTTTATTTGTGTATTTGATACAAACTAGGCAGACTGTATAAAATATGAGAGACTGAAACTGTAGTCTTCTGCATCGGTGCAAAGTTTAAACAGATAGGATATATCTCACAGTTGCACTGTATTTAATGACTCACACTGCGTCAGAGGGAGACCACACTGACCCGCTACTGACTCAGCACCTGCACATTTTCCCAAAAAAATATTCAATATATTTATTTATAATATAGGTCCTCATTTGAAATTTTATAATTGCACTTAAATTTAGTTTACTTTACTCTTTATTTCACTTACATTTAATTTATTAAATATTATCTTTATTTTATGTAATGAAAAGGTTTTTGAAAGGTCATGTCATTATGGTAAATGATTGAGTTGCTTATTATGAGGAACATATTGCAGTGTATCGTTGGTTATACCGAGCTGTGTCAGTTCCTTTTTAATTATTTAGATCATTAATCCTTCTTTTCCCTCAGCATGTCTCTCAGGATGCCCAATGTAGCTTTCCTGTTTTGTCCTCTTTCTCTCAAATTAAAATGAAAACTTTTTAAAGCTTCTGGGTAGATCTTGATTTCACCGAGTAATCTGATTGTGAAAGTTAAAGCTCTAGTATTTCTGTTGTCTGGCTTTGCACCAACGCAGAGTCAGAGACCAACCAGTCTGTGTCAGCACAGTGTTAAATATATTACACCTCCGCAAGCAACGCTGCTAGCAGATCTGCTGAGTGTGAAGAGATCAGATAGATTAGATGAAATGGACAGATTCTTATGTTTTCTTTTGACTTTGATGGCATGATCTGCTTCACATGATACAGTAGCAGGAAAAAAAATTTAAAGGGACAGTTTACCTAAAAGTGAACATGTTCTATGGAACATAAACATTTAAGAAAAGGAGATACTTTTATTTAAAGATTTGGTCTGACATGGAAGGTAACCAAATGATGAATTTTTGGATGAACTGTCCCTTTAACTGTATTGTAGTGTGGGAGTAAACCTAAAATATTAGTTTCCTCCTTAGGAAACTGCTGTTATGTAAATGTGATAAGGGTTGATACATGGTTTGAAGAAAATCATTTCCTCAAGTCAAACTAACAACACTGTCTGTGTACTTGTGTTTTATTCAGGCTGGCTGCAGCTGAGCTGTTCAAGCTGTGTTGACAGAGAGGAAGACAGATCCAGCTGAAGAAGGAGAAGGAGGAGAGAGGACTGCTGACTCCATGTCTTCGCCTTCAAATAAAAGATCTGGCTCTGGATCGCGCAAGTACGGCACCTTTTATCTCTATTGAAGTATTCTTTCTAACAGATCTTCTTTCTAACTTGCAGCTGTGTTGGTGCTTTGCTGTAATATCTAACCCTTCTCTTAATCACAGTAAGATCTCTGCTGCAGTTTAATGACCCTATGAGCTTCAATAGCTTCAATAATCCTTTCTCTCTCTCTCTGTTCCACTGCCGTCATTAATACATCAGCTGTTTAGCTCTTTCAATTTCTCTCTCTGCTGTCAAGACCTTTTTGCACCCTACAACTGCCAGATTGTATAAAAACTCCTGAGTGGCCAGTTTAAAAGATTTATAAGCACATTCATGTACTTGGATTTATTAAACGCATACACACAAAGATACACTATCGTTTAAAAGGGGGTTGGTGTGATTAGTCTCTAATGCAAGGCTGCATTTATTTAATCGAAATATTCGAAAAGAAGTTATTACATTTTATAATAACTGGTTTCAAAAAGTATTTTGAAAAGTAGTGTATTCTTGTGATGTTAAAGCTGAATTTTCAGTATCATTACTCCAGTCATAAATGCCAGGATGATCCTTCAGAGATAAAGTTAAGTAAATGCTGATTAACTGCTTAAGAAATATTATTTTAATATTAGCAATGGTCAAATAGTTATGCTGTATATATTTTGGAAATTTTCAAGGATTCTTTAATTATTTGAAAGTTCAAAAGAACAGCATTTATATGTAACTGACACTTTTGTAAAAATATTTAAAGAGAAATTTAATGCATAATAAATGTATTCACTTGTTTAAAGGTCTTATTAGGAATGGCAGAAATGATTTTAAACAACAAATTGAACCAAATAATAGAAGAAAAAACATTTGTTAATCAATTGTTCAACAAGCACATTAATAAAGCAATATTTTTAATAAGCAAGTGTAAATGATAACACAATAAACACTATTTCTTTGTTTTATTGTTTAAATCTACAAGTTGTCAAGTGTAACTTTAAACTTAGACACAACGTCCTGCATATCCTCCACTATTTTAAACAAAATATTTTAGACCTTAAAGTAGGATTAGCACACACTATCTCTCACTCATTCACTTAATTTTCTTAGTGTTATTTTATATAACGACTGCAGTAAAAATATATAATTGTATGAATCTCAATTAATTGTGTAAATTGTACAGTGGTATATAAATTAAGCAGTTACGTCTAAAAGTGTAGTTTCCTTTGTAAGCCACACCGGTATGCAATCATTTTATAAATTCAAAATATATACTGGTATTGAGTTTTAATGGTAATACTGCAGTAGAGCCCAGCTCTGTGCCTCTGTCTCATCTCTGTTTCCTCAGATTCAACCTGCTGAAGGCCCTACAGCCTAAGCACCGCTTGCAACAAATGCTGTCGTCTCCCACTGCATCCCCTGTGTGAGACTCTGATTCAGTACCCTACAGTAGGGCATGACTGTAGTAGTCAACACTGCTGCACTGGCCATTCACACGCCAATTTAACACCGGCCCGTTAACCGTTACTGAAGCTGATGTCGGGGATCGGAGAAGGCAGTTTACACTGAACTCAACGATCTTTGACAGAGGCTCAAACGAAGTGCAAATGGATCAGTTACTGATCTGTAAATCTGTCCCGTGAGACGTCTTTTTGATCTGTGAGATTGACTGAATGTGATATTTTCACAGCGATTCTAACGAGTGTGTGGCAATGCAGTGCACATTACCCAACTTTCCCTCTGAAGACATAATGGACGTACCTCGTCTGTCCAACTACCCTGGCTGCTTTTTTCTTTCTCCTTGCTATCAGTATTGATAGCAGATTCCTCTTTATCTCTATCACTCCTCAAGCATGCTTTGTTTGTTTCTGGTCTTTCACTTTTATTTGTGTTGCTCTCACCTTAACCATGACCTTGGCTTGCTTTCATGGTTAGGTAGTCCAACAAAAATCTTATAGCACCAGTGTGGTCCTGGTGGACTGTAGTCAAAGCGGCTTGTTATTTTACATGTGCTGTTTTGATTGGTCTATTTTTATATAAAATGTTAAGCTGTTTACCTCAAGAGAATTATAATTTAGACAATATTTTAATGTTGTTTATATTATTCATTACTATTTTAGATTGTATTTTTATATTTTCAGTATTCATTTTAACGTAAGTTTTAGTGTATTTATGTGTATCATTATTTCATTATTATTTCTAATTATTATGCTCTGTTTAGCTTCAATAGATTTTTATTATAGTTTCAGTATGTGGAGTATTTTAACTTCAGTGGTCAGCTGTTCCAAGGTTTTCAGTGGTTAGTCCTGAAACTGATATTTACTCAAAACTCACTCACAAAATTTTAATAAAAACGATCCCAGTCTAATAATATCAGACCATTACTTGAGTTAAAGTTATCCATCATGCCTGTAAAAACAGCACTCTGCACCACCTAAAGAAAATGCTTTCTTTCAGCGCTGCTAACCCAATTTAATTTCCCCAAAAGATAATGTTTCTGGGAGATTAAAGATTAAATCATTATGCTCTAAGCTACCACATGATCCATTGCTTCTAGTATTTGACAGGTGATTGTGTGTTATTATGAATTTGGTAGGCTGTGTAAGCTCAACATACAGCATGATCTTGAAATCAGATAATTAGATGGAATCTTTCGTTTCGAAAAAGAGACTTTTAATGCCAGCAAGGATGAAGAAAACAGTGTAATTCTGTCAAAAGTAATTTAGTAAGCTTTGTATAATATGTCCAGCATGATTTTCTTTTATTCTTTTAAGTGTTGCATACCGGCTCTGATCCTTCCCAGCCCTGTGCTAATGTTACTTACAACCAGAATTAATAAGATGCTCCTTTTTATCTTTCTCTCTGTCCTCCCCTGAATGCTGACTTTATTAATTAGTCAGACAATCTGTCAGATGATCTGTCAGATCTGCAACCTTGTGTACAGCTTCAGAATTGTAATGAAACAAGCTTCATCTCGTGTTAATTTTAATTTGATGTTTGTAATGGAGTATCTTTAGAATGAAACGAACCCAAAGGTTGCTTTAACCAAATATTGTGTAAATTTGTATATTGGGTGTATCAAACCAGGATTTCCAATGACAGATGTATGCAGAATTTCCAAGAAACTGAACAACAAAAAATGTGGATATAAATAGAGCATAATGAAAAGCTTATAACCCAGATTATTACTTTTTTATAGCGCAAATGCTTCTAAACCGTGATTCTATAAAAAGGTTTACAAGAAAATGTCCACAGAAACATTCGTTTGAATTTTTATACCATACAGGTTAAGGTAGACTTTAGGTGTGTGCTAACTTGTTTAATGATTCCTTTTTGTTTGTGGGTCAGTTTTGACTATTGCAGGTTTATAGAGCTAGACTACACACCCATGGAGTCAGGCATTATGGTCTCTATGAGACAGAGCAGAGGATTTCTGACACCAAAGTCCCCGGAACACCACTGTCGGTCAGCGCTCCATCATCCCTTGTCTCCTTTTTTCTCTTCTTCAGTTTTCTTTGTTCTTTGTGTGGCATTGTGTCAGCATGGACTCTTCAACTCTTCAACCATAGCACGACGTCCCTATAAAATCCAACTTTTTGATTTTACTGGGGGTTTAAAGCTATATTACATATAATTACATATGTGTGTGTCACAGTTGAAGATGATTTCATGCCTGTGATGAGCCCTTATTAGATGGCTCTGCTGTCAAATTCTGCTTGTCCGACTGCCAGATTGTTTCTCATAATTGATTCACAATGGAAATTTATTATGATTTGTCATCTGTGCCTCAGCACATAATACAACTGTTTGTATTGCTTTGCGATTTGTGCTTGCAGTTTTATGTGAACTGGGTGTGTTTACTTCTTTACATACATAAAGGTGTTAACCCCCTACCCCCTCCTAGTTGACTGTATGTATAGAGGCATGTTAGTCAATACCATTAGTAGGCATGCTTGATTTTGTGTTTCATGGAAGTGTATGTTTTGTTTGTTCATGTCAGTGTGTTTGTGCTTTCTGTTTACTCCTTATCTTGCGTCCTCTTAAGTTGCCTTGAAAGTGGCACTCTGAAATTAAATTGTTCCTTTTATTCAGACGGAGTCCAGCACCTGTCAGTAACCGTGATCCCTATGGAAATGCCTCCCTCAGCAGCAGTAGCAATTCAGGGTCATGCAAGGGCAGTGATGGAAGCCCAACCCATAGGTGAGACTCAACACAACCACAGACCAATGATGCATTACTCCTTTTTTTATTCTTGTTTGTTTATATGTAGCATAAACCACTTTTCTCTTCCATATCAGGCGTCACATAAAATATACCTCCTGCAATGATAACCATGGTATCCGGCCCCCTCCACCTGAGCAATACCTTACCCCACTGCAACAGAAAGAGGTGTGTATCAGACACCTCAGAGCACGGCTCAAAGAAACCGTCGAAAGACTGCAGGACAGGTGAGACATGAATCATTCATAGCATGGGGGCCCATGCACTAATGATCTCATCAGTCTATGAAGAAATACATTTTATCTTTAAGCAGCTTTGAGCAGCAGTTAAAGGTATTCCTTTATTTTTAGAATTGTTATGCAAATTTGCACATGGTTGATTTCTAGACCATGTGACAATTATCTATCAAGTCACTAATCACTGAATATTAGCATTTAGATTTCCTTTCATTCTATGGACTTTAAGCTATATATAACTTTTCTAAACTATTTATTTTAAAGGCAGCCTCCATTTATCTAAAGGGGTCTGTAATGCAATGTTTATGCAGTTTAAGGTTAAAAAAAAAACACATTATTTACGTACATTATTTTTTTCCTCTAAGACCCACCCTCCTGAAAAAGGTTGATTTGAACAAAGCTCATTGTTTTAAAAAAGCAAGGTGTGCTCTGATTGGCCAGCTAATCCAGTGTATTGTGATTGGCCGAATACCTCAAGCGTGTGATGGAAGTGTTACGCCCCTTACGATAAAAAGTCATAACTTTTATAAGGAATACTAGCCTGGGCCCGTCCATACTTCCTGTGAAGCTACATTCAATTTCGCAAGCAAAGTTAGTCTGGCAAAGCTGCTGTTTTAGGGCATTTCAGATTCCCCAAAAAATGGGAACCAATGAGAAACGAGCCCCCCCCCCCCCCCCCAGAACCATTGAGAACCATTTCAAACATGCCGTGTACCGAACAGCAAAAAAACGTTAGACTCTGCTGTTGCAGCTGTTTTGAGAAATTTTCATGAGCGCGTTTCTTTGAAAATGGAGCAGAAGTAATTAAAGTAAGTAAAGACATTTTCCTACACTGTGCACAAATGACGTCACCATTGACAGATTTACGTCACTTCTTAGTAACCACTGACAGTGCGAATGCAACGCTTAAATGGTTAAATGGTACTGGGAAATAGTTTTGGCAAAATCATCCCAGTACTTTAGTAATGGACTTTTAGTTCTGAAATTAAAGTGGAGCGAAATAGCCCTAATGTTCAATGAAAGTACTAATTATCCGTCAATGCCATATAGTTGGCAAGTCGCATTGTACTGGGATAGAAAAAAGTATTGAGTGAAATCATTTCACACAGCAGTTTTCATTTCGGTCTTTCACCCACCAGTCACTTCTCAACATTCCTTACTTGCTTTACTCTTTTGACATGCTCTGCCTTTTTCCCCTCCTTCCTTAGGGACACTGAGATTGATGAGTTGCGTACTCAGCTGTCCCGTATGCAAGAGGATTGGATAGAAGAGGAGTGCCACCGTGTGGAGGCCCAGTTGGCTCTAAAGGAGGCTCGCAGGGAGATCCAGCAGCTTAAGGAGGTTGTCGATGTTGTCAGAACCAATCTGGGAGACACCGACACTGGAGTGCAACAGTGCTTCCAAGACATAAACCTCCAGAACCACAAGCTGGAGTCTTTATTGCACAGCATGGAACTGGCTCAGATAGGGACCCCCAAAACAGGAGAAGCCCTGGCAGGTGGAGGGGTGGTGGGGGCAGGGCTGGAGGTCAGCGAGGGCCTGGTGGAGTCTTCCGAAGGCTCCCCAGCTCGCTCGCTTACCCGCAGCTCTACCTACACCAAGCTAAGTGATCAGACTGGCCAGGACCGTGGCGGTAATGAAAATGGGTGTGACATTCCATGTTTGTCAGGTGAGGGCACGCAGGACAGCGGGTTTGTTTGCTGTGGAGAAAGTGGAAGAGGAGCAAGCAAGGCAGACCTTCTCCTGGAGGCTGCGTTTTTGTCTCAAGAGACAGCCTCGCTGCTCAATGCGTACTCCCGCCTGCCACACTCCTCCACCTATGAGGGACTGAGCACCAGCGAGCCGAGAGTTGTGCCATTCCGCTGCAGTGGGATCGGGACGGGGACCACTGTTAGCGTGAGTCATCCATGTCTGTCGCATCATCACCTATACTTGCATCACCTGCGTGAGCAAGGCATTCAAACTGACTACGACCATGCCCCTGCTTCGGCCCCTGCCCATGGTCCCAGTACATCCTTTAACTCGGATCTGGACACTATTGCTGAGCGTTCCTTTCGCTCCCAGGCATGCAGTCCGACCTCTACCTGGATGTCCGACGAGGGAGATGATCTAGAGTCAGTAGCCACAGAATCCGCCATTACGGCAACAATTGCCACATCTTCTGTCATCACAGACTTTTCTGCTACGTCTGCACCAGCTGTTCCAGTGGAGCCTTGGGCATCAAAAGGACCTGCGACTTTAGCGCTGGAGTCCCCTGTCAAGGACACAACTGTTTCCCAGATCCTTACAGTCTTACCAATCACCACAACAGCTTTGACCACAGAGACAATTGGATCCCAAGTACAACCTCAACCTGTTACAGACCCTTTGCCAAACCCTGGTACTTCACCTTGCTCCGTAGAGCCATTGGTTGAGACTGAAGAGGAGATCCTTCCACAGACCACTCAGCCTCGTAGTGTGCTAACAGAGGCTGGGGTTGAAGAGGATCATGTAATTAATATAGGTGCAGACGATGAAGATGAGGTTGACGAGAGTGCTACGAACACAGAGTCCAAGTCGTCTGGCTGTGGTTTACCAGCAAAGAACTACTGGAGCCGGCACTTCCTAGTGGATTTGCTTGCGGTGGTCGTACCAGTTGTCCCCACAGTGGCGTGGTTCTGTCGGGGTCCACACCGCGTTGGTCAGCCAATGTATCATATCGGCTCTCTCTTGCGGGGTTGCTGCACCGTGGCCCTCCATTCCCTGCGTCGAGGAGGAGGCCTTCGACACTACCCCGCAGGAGGAGGTGGTCCTGGGGGAATGAATATATGAGACCAGTTCTTTTCTCTGGAGAAGCCTTGAAGCCAGTGATATCAATGTTCTTCTGTCAGATATCCAATTAGGAAGCGCTTAACACATGTAAAATGAATTAAGGCAACCAGTGGAAAAATGGTGTCTGAGCACAGCACCTTAACATTGCGGTTCTCTGTGGTCTATATCTAAGATTAAGGATGGGAAATCACTAGCACGTATTTACACCTAGAAACGAGTTGCTTGTGAAGTTCAGGACTTCAAACGAGCTTTCACCTTTTTCCACAACTACTACCCAGAGTGAAGAGGCGAGATGATGTGTTCTGAATGATGGACTGACACAATGATATTAACTCAGCTTTGTGAGTGACACTAAAAGATCCCCTTTAATATGATTGTATTACCCTTATTTAGAGTGAAGAAATGCAATAAGTGATGGGAAGAAGCTGTCCTTGTGTGCGTCCCTCTAACTGTCATCGCAGAGGGTGTGTCGTATGTGTGTGTGTATTGATTTATCTGAGCGAGTGTTGTGTTGTGTTAATGTACAGTGCCGCCAAAGTACCTGGATGATTAATGGCCATCATTGTTGTAGCCGTGAGTGCAGTAGTTAGCTGTCCCATTACTTATGCCTGTGTGGCATAAGAGCAGAACAGTCATCTTTTCCCCCTAAGGAGCCAGGTAAGCACCTGCTGAGCTTTATATGCTTTGCATATACCACTAGTGTCCGAGATAAATGATACTTAGCCCATCTAGAGTCTTTTAGATAATGTATTCTTTATTCTTGCTCAATTATGTGGGAAAGTTTGATGGTTCAGAAACACTCTGTATAGTTGAAGGCTAAACTGTGTATTTGGGAAAAGGGTAATGCGTTCTAAGTAATAAGTAGAGATTCAGATTCAGCGTTAAGACAATGATAAGGGTTAAATTACTTTAATAGGGTCATGAGAGCTTTTTCACCACAAATGAGTTTTACGATTTTGTTTCACTGTGTGACCATCAAAAAAACCTTTCATAGCCAGATGTTTTTAGGTGAAATTGTAATAGGTCTAATTTTCATGTTAGTCTAGGTTAAACAATCACAGAAAAAAATGCTAAAAACAGCTGAACTTAATTTAGTATTACACCCATGCTAAACATGACTACTGATGTTACTGAATGTTAGCTAATATGTTATTTCTGAAATACTGTGTAATATAATTCCACTAAAAAGATCAAAGAGAGCAGAAAATGTATTTTGTATTCAGTTACCTGGTTAAGTGGAATATACAAATTGATCTACAAACTGTCAAAGCTTGAAACAGTGACACTAAATTAAATATTTACTGCATGCAGAAACAAATTTCAATTAGAATTCTCTGCTTTCAGCTTTTTTTCCAAACATTTTGAAATGACTTCATGTACCCTTTGATGTTCGTTTATTTGACTGACACTTAGGTGACAAGTGGCACTTAATGACATGTCGATTGCACTATAATTCACTTTATAAGCAATTACTTGAAGTATACTTGATTGTGAGTTTCTGTCTGTCCAAAGGCCAATGCATACATGTGGATTTGTGGTTCAGGGTTAAGATTTCACCAATACCAATCATTTAAAAAAATCAACAGATTCATAAATTCATGTGAATATTTATGCTTTGTGTATATGTGACAGCTGAATTGATTTGCCAGTCAACAGTATACCAGATAATCAGCCAGATGATCACTATTGTAGTAATTTGTGTCTCACATATTGTCTTATCTTCTGTCCTTCAAAATCATAAATAACCGCTGCCTTTCTGTTAGCTACCTCCTCCCTCTGATATTGTGTACAGTATAGTGAGATAAAGGCTTTATTTATTGTCTGTGAAGTTCTCATTTAAATAATTTACCGCTTTCTGTTGTGCAAATTTGACGTGAAGTCTGTAAGGTGTTTCAGCGCTAGATATTTTTTCTTTTAACTGCTTGACAATCTTAATTTGTGCTTTAAGTGGTGGTTAGTGGGCATATATGTCTTTAATTTACAGTTTATTCCCTGCACTTTTTCACCTCATTCCAACTGAGCACTTATTAATGAACCTACAATACAATAGATTTAAAGAAATAGAGGCATATGTGTTTCCGTTATTTATTTATTTATTTTTTGACTAGCGGATGTTGAAATTACGAATGTGTGGCTTTCAGATAATTCTGTCTTTTGGCTTTCTCAGAATATATATCTGAGGTTAAATGAGATTGTGATCAGTTGTTATCCCAAGAATAGGAGGTTTCCCTTCAAACTGCTTCTGTCCGTCAATGAAATGTGCGTTATTAACTGTTACATTAGTTATTCGGCTGGATAAATGTTGTACGCTGATATACAGCTTTGTATATCTGTTGAAATGACACATAAGGCCTTGATAAGATTTTCTTGAATTTTCCGAAGCCATATTACAAGCAGAGATGAGTATGTTGGCCCTCCATGCTGGTAAATTTGAGTAATATTTCATGTGTTGTCATATCACATGTGTAGATGAATCAGTTCATTTTTCTTTCTGTTAATCAATAAGATAAGATTTTTTGCTTTAAAGCTTCTGATCCTCCATTAGGATCTCCGTACATAATTTATCAATAAAGTCTTATTAATTTTCTTAGGCTCGCCACGCATTGTCTCTGAACGTTCTAAGATTGTCTCCTTATTAATAGTTTTTATAGCATTTTTGGGGAGGATTAAGAAAACATGTTTGATGTCAACTGGCAGTTTTTCTTTAGAATGTACTTTTGTAACCACATGAAACCTTGTAACATGCATATATTGTTGAATCATTAGTCTCCAATAACACTTTTTAGGATAAGCTGGCAACGTATCATTTGTTTGTTTCTTTACAAATATGTATCACACTTGATTATGGTTTAAAGACATTAGTACTGCATATTTACTTTTGAAATAGCCTCCAACAAGACAAAAGCCATGCTTTTCTTTCAGAGTGAATATTGAAATGTAAAATTGGGGTAAACGGACACATCAGTAGTTTAGTGTCTGTTAAGCAGGATTATACGACTGTGCCTAGAAGATTACATCTCACCTTTGTTGTAGTTTTTCTTTAATTGTCATTCTAATGACGTGTTTACATCTTGCACTTGAGTTTTGTCTTTGTATTGTCTAACAGTATCAGCACCCCAAATGGAACCAGTCTTGTCTGGTAGCGTCTCAATATTTTTCTGTAGAAAAATATTTGAATGGTAATATTAGTGTACGGACACCACTGCAACACATCGCTCTGACCCTCATTGCTCTGTAAAAGGATCTATATTAAAACAGCATGGTGAACAAAGCTTTCTCACTACTTCTGAAGTTTTTTTGTTTGTTTCTAATCATTTAAAAATGAGGAAATGTGTGGCGCACCCCAAAACGTTTTTTTGAAATAAAACATTTAGATTTAGATCCATTGGTATAACCAGAATGATTTATTTTTGTAATAATTTCAGTCTTGAGGTTACATTCGTATATAAATTTTTAGAGACACTAACATTTACAGGATAATGACAGAGAATATTATCAAAGATTAAACACCTAAAAACAAGATCAAAATCAATACGAAATGAGTTGTTGCAATACAAATTCTGGCCCAAGATTCCTTCTGGCAGAGTACAGCTGTCTTGGCATATAGATGTCTAATTTAAAAAAAGGAAAGAAAGTGTTTGTGCATAGTGGGAAGAATTGAAAAGTGGAGTGTTGAAGCTAAGGCTCTCCAAAACGGAAGCTCAGGTTCAGTTTTTAACCCCTTGCCCCTCAGCCAAAATAAAAAAATCAGATAATACTACTCAATAATGACAATGGATTATTATTATATAACATGTAATATGACAACAATTAAACAATGGCAACAATGAGATGTAGAACAGAATCAAGAACTAGAAGGCGAAACGATAACAAGTGAAATAGAAAAAAGGCATGTTTTTACATGTTATAAATGATTGTGATTGAGGAGGTTTATCCAATCAGTGATAGACAACCCATGTGATGGAAGGGCTCCAATGGGAAGGCTCGAGATTGTAGGCATTGTGGAATGGGGCATCCGGGGTTCAGACCTCAGGCACAGAGTGATCCATGGAGGACTTCAGCAGGCCACTTGACATCCTGGAATATACAGATTAGGGCTGTCATGACCAGGAGATGACAATTCACATATTTAGCTGGCGTTTCCTCTTCAAATAGAACTCCGAATTCTCCCATATTATACTATACAAGACGTCTGTATCAAATATGATATCCAAAAAGGATGCCAATTATAATTTTTTTGTCTTCAGGGTACCTGTCTGACTATTATTTTTAGGCTTTACAGAGTTAATACATTATTGGCAAAATAAAAACTGTATATTATCACTTCTGAGTATAAAAAGAAAGCTGAATCTCACTTCTTAATCATATGTTCGTAGATAAACTTAGGCATGATGGTGATGGTCATGGCAGTGGGAGATGTGGTCAGGATGTCCTTAATCTGAGTGTCCTGTAGAAAGAAAACAAAACAATTTACTCCACAATTCTTTTTTTATTGGTTTGTGGCTTTAACAGCAGATTCTGGAAACACTTCTGTGATCCCTCTCACCTTGAGTCCGATGACGTTCTGGCCGTTGATCTCACAGATGTAGTGCTCGGTGAGCAGACCGTTGCGGGCAGCAGAACCATCCTTCACTAGAGATGTGATTCGTCCAGATTTGAAGATGAATCCCACGTGGCCAGAGCTGTCCTTATGCATTGTGACTGTGCGCTGGAATGGTCTAGAACACAAAATATGATATTTGAAATTAAATTTATGATTACAACAGAAAAATATTTTGACTTGACCAATCTTTTGTGATCATGACACTATATAACTTTAACATAGACAGTAGGTCTATCAAGCGATTCATGTCTCATCCTAACATGGCCTAAAATTCTGTGGCTATATTATTTAAATAGAATTTAAAATGTTTAGCCTACTGCATATAAGTATCTTTCTTACTAACTGATTTTTTTTTAACTTTTTTTTCTGGTAACTGCCAACTACAGCTAACACAGCTTAACTTGGATCTAAAGCAGGACGATTCTATATCACACTGAACTCAACAAGCACTACAACTAGAATTAATAACCACCAGGAGGCAGCAAAGATCTACACAAATATTATACATTACAATAATAAGAAGAAATGTTTTATAATAGCTTTATTAGTGACACTGAACACTTGAGTAATGATAAAAATTCAGCTTTGCATTACTGGAATAAATTACATTTTAGAATATCTGCAGATATAAAATAGTTCATTTAAACTGTACCTATATTTTACAATATTACTGTATTCTATCAGACTTGGCAAGCATAAGACAAAAATAAAAGTCCTACCAGCCCCAAACTTTTAAACAGTAGTGTATACTATATATTATATAGATAGAAATGACTGACCTGTCGCGGACAATGAGCTCGATGCGCTGTTCAGCTGCTGCCTTCAGAGCTTTGTGGGCCTTATCTGTACTCCAGCCAGCAACGTTCTGCCCATTGATCTGCAGAACCTGATCCCCAAAACGCAGGCCACCCAACGCCGCAGGAGAGTTCGCCTGTACCAGCTGGACAAACACTCCCTACAGCAAGAGGAAATGAAACACATGAAAGATAATAACACCTCAACCCAACATCACCTGCTGGTGATGATAAGAATGACACATCTGCCAAGAATGAGGGTGTGCTGCCCTAAAAACACATTACCAAATAACCTACATACTACTTACACATTCAAAACAATAGATGCTAGTCATGACTCTGAGGAAGAGTTTTACTCACATTATCAATATCTCTGAGTCGGAGTCCGACCTTTCCTTCCTGGTCTTTGCAGATGATGACCTCCCGAAGACCTGGGCGAATCTCTGCCCTCCTGACACCCACGTCTGCACCGGTCACAGGGCGCACCATGCCACCCACAGAACTTGGCACTGCCACTTGCTGCCAAGCAAGAGAACATTTTGATTTGTTATCGCATTGTTTACATATTACACATAATGAACTGTTAACTGTGGCCCATGCAAATGCCATACTTTCCAACCACTGTACTATATAAGGTTTCGATTTTTCCCCGTCAAAGCTGTAAAGCTTATTAAGAATTCATGACCTACAAATATGGTGTCAGTAGAAGATAATTAAGAAACACCTAAATGCTACAATATAATTTTAAGGTTACTTAATATATGAACCAGAACTGTTTATTAAGATAGAACAGTAGAAACTGTAACAGGAAGTGATGAGAGGAATTTAACAGTCAAAGTAGTTGTAATGTATTATGAATGTTAATAATATACTTACATCACTGATCAAAAATTGTTTTTGTTTTTTTTGGAGAAATGAATACTTGTAAGCAAAGACACATTGAATTGATGAACAGTGACAGTAAAGACATTTATAATGCTACAAATTATTTATGCATATTTATATATGTAACTGTAATTGATATATGTAACCGATGACAAATGCATTAACTAATGTGAAGAATTACTTACCAAATGGAACAAAACAAGATATTGCTAATATAACGGGTGTTTTTTCACCCACAGTATAGACTTATATATCCATGGATATTCAGTATTAGTAAAAAGAAATGCATTTCTGTTTTTGTATTGATTAAGAGGTATTTGAGCCTTATACATTATCCTATGAGGACACTTGACAGAAAGAGATACAAAAAGGGAGATGCTGGTCTAATGAGAATTATACACTCTGCGTATCTTTTTAAGATGCTCTCTAAAAGCAGCCTACATTAGCATAACTCCAACACAGGCCTTATGGTGCATGAGTCATTCCGAGCTCTGCTTCCAGGAATGATGCTGTAAAGAATAAGACACCCTGTGGCCAGTTTGAACTATTCAGAGAAAAAATAACAAAAAAACCTTGCAAAAGCACAGATGCTAACACGCATACACAGCCATCACCGCCACCTCCTCTTTTTCAAATATTATACAATTACTCTTGGCTGCTTTAACAGAGAAAATATTGTACAAGGTAACGTTGACAGAAATGGAAAAGCAGGCTGTAGAGCAAACTGATGCAGAAAAGAGTAACAGCACTGCTAGGGAAACTGAAATGTCATTGTTTGCATATATTAAATATTTCTTTATGAGTGCTGATACTTAGAGGGAACTGAACTCTAAAAATAAACAGGCTTGTTCAGTGACAATCACTTACATTGTCAGCCACCGGGACCAGCGCAAGGTTTCTCTGGACCTCATCGCTGTTCAGACTGAGGCCCATATAGTCTCCCAGCTCCTCCAGATTGGGATACAAAGCTAAATGGCGAGAAAGAAAAGATGTCTCATAATGAAGTTTAGATTCTCCATACGAAACAGACAAAGCAGCATAGTAATGTAGTTTGTTTGAGTGTGTTTTATGACAGCATCAAGTGAAAAAAAGCAGAATATAGAAAAACAGAACTGAGAGGAACACAGAGTTCAAGTGTCGACACTCAGCCAGTCACTGGTTTCAGATTCCACCAATGAATGTTTCCATCCAGTAATTATTTCCTGAGTTGAGTCATGACTACAGTCCTTCCCTATATTCCTCCAGCTTTTCCCAGCACTCAGATAGGAAAATGTCCGCCTATGAAATATAGTCTTACACAAACAACTAGCACACCGGTACGTCTCTACATTTCTACACTGGAAATGATGGTAGTGAGGGAAACACAGACTTGCTTTTATACAGCTACACTTTAAATACACATACACTATCAGGAAACAGTAAGATAATAATAATAATAATATTATATTATAATATAATAATATTTTTGCAAAGATGTTTCAAGGTTGCATTCATTTGATCAAAAATACAGGGAAAATGCTTAATATTGTGAAATATTATTGCAATGTAAAATAACAATTTTCTATTTTAATATATATTAAAATCTATTTTTTCCTGTGATTTTAATACGGAATTTTCAGCATTATTACTCCAGTCTTCAGTGTCACATGATCCTTCAGAAATTATTCTGATATGCTAATTTATACTGTTGTGCTGCTTAATATTTTTTTTGGAACCTTCTTTCTATTCTTGAACGAATAAAACGTTAAAAAGATCATCATTTACTTTAATAGATATCCTTTCTAATAATACATACCATTCAAAGGTTTGGGGTCAGTAAATTTTTAGTTCAGTTCATTTTTGTTACAGAAAGTGGGCGTTTACTTCTACAATCTGCCACACTTGATCAAACACAGAGTTCTGATGAGGGGGGTTAAACACAGGAAAGAAAATAGCCTATTATTTCTCAATGAATGTTTTTTGACATAAAAATCTTATATTATAAGACCTTAGAGAACAGTAAAAAAAAAATTTTCAAAAATAAACTGTTTTCAACACTGATAATATTGAATATTTAAGTAGCAAATCAGTATATCAGGATGTTTTTTGAAGGGTCATGTGAACCTGAGGACTGCAGTAATGTTATGCAGTGATGTTCAGCAGAAGTTACAGTACTATGTGAACCCCTATCTTAAAAAACTCCTTTTTGAACAGTCTAGTTATGTAATATCCTGGCAGTGTCTTGAGCGGCTGCACCCAGGGACACAATAAGAGCACAAAGGTGGAAGGCAGTACTGCCTGGATAAGAGGGCCTCAACTAGAGTGCTTGTTTTACACAAAGATTAAAAAAGGAAGTAGGGAAGGTTGTTGAATTGCTTCCAAATTCCCTTAGGCATGCCTTCATTTCCTGTTTGACAATGGCATTGGCATTGGCAAGCCTTTCATCTCCAAAAAAACAGCTCTCACGCAGCACTTCAGAATTGAAATAGAGAATGGCATGATAAGATAGAGAGAAGCGAGACAACAGGTGAAGGAAGACAGACAGGCAGAGTCCGGGACTCACCTGAGCTTGGCATCCCCTGTGTGGCAGGCTGTGACTGGTAAACCCCCTGAGTGATGGCTGGGGTGCTGGAGGTGGCATTGGCAAACTGGGATTGCGCCTAGAAGAGCAAACCACATGTGATCATCCACTTTACTTCAATTCAAAACACCAACTTATCTTCAGTGTTGTCCTAAAATAAAATGGATACTACTAAAAGCTGTAGCTAACTGAAATTAAATAATATTGAATAATAATGAAATATGAAAACAAAAAAGCTTAACCATCATAACCAATTAAAATATTTAAATTAATTAAATAAAAAAAGGTAAAGAATAAAAATACATAAAATCAATACAAAAAAGAACTAAAAAAGAACATTTTAAAGGGAGTCAATATTTTATATATATACACTATTGCTACACGAATACATCAATATTTTATTTGTGGTTATGATTTCTGCTTCTCTTGAATATTTAAGCAAAATCATCTGTAATGTTTGAGATATAGATATATATAGATATATATATATAAACATGAATCTTCACTGTTTTTTGTGATTGTGGTTGCTGAATAAATACAAACTCTGTGCTGTAGAGAAAACGTTTATATGATGATAAATATAATTATCTCAGAACTAAATAACGCACAATAAACCATGCGTACAAGTTGACATTTTCCTAATTTGTGCTTATGTGAAACCATAATAACTGTAAAAAGAAATTTCCCAAATAAAAAGTTTTTTTGCAATTCGTTTATATATTTCCAGCCCTAATAGTTACTATAAAAGTATAAGCAAAACACTGCTTACCCTAATGACCTTGTCCACTTTAAGGTCCTCTAGGGATGGATACAATGACATCCTGAAAAAAACAAAACAGTCGCAGCATAAAAATGGAGAAAACAAGGCAGCGTGCAGCTAAACGTGTTGAAAATAATCCATTGAGCAAGATCATATAGAGCCATCTAGGCTAGTGTGTTTTTCAGCTGACTAGCAACCACATGACTCACATGGGAACTGAAACCTATACAAATTATTTACAACAGATGAGGGAGTGTATTCGGAGCACACAGAAGACAACCCAAGAACAAAAACATGGAGAATTTATCGCCCTGCTCCATCATGATCGACATAAATTTGATTCCTTCTCAAACACCCGATCACACACACACAAACACACGGATGTGTCACAGCTCTCTAGGCATTAGCTCTGTGGTGGCGTTGCTTTCACGTTGTGAAACGATCCGCCTGTGTGTCCATCTGTGTCTGATGCACAGTCATACTCGTTGATGTAACAAAAACAAATCGATAAAACCAGAAATTCTAATAACTATCGCTCTGTGATTGCATTAGTTATAATACTTCACTACCTCCATATCTCATCAGTAGAGCATGATGCTAGCAACACCAGCGATCATGCGTTTGATTCATAGGTATAGGTTATGCTGGGGACGCAGGGGTTTCAAACCAAATTAGGAAAATACAAAAATTATACAAATGACTGGATATGATGCAGCAGTGCATTTGATTTCTCAGCAAATTAAAAGAGATGAGAAAAACAAAACCTGTCAATTTGACAAAAGTTAAATGTTAAAAAAACATTTTAAAAAAATGATTTGCAAATGGAAAAATGTTTACATTTAATAATGTCATGTGCAATTTTATCAGTTTGTTGATTGTTACATCAAACCAAACAATTAATTTTAATATAATTACTTTTGGCATAATATGACATTAGTTTTATATTTGATCAATTATAACAACAATTTTCAGTCAGTTGCATAAATATTAATCCATTCTAGCATTGCATAAAGCATTTATTATTAGTAGTATATTACATTTTATATTTCATATTAACAGCTTTAAGTCAGTAATAAAACTGCACAGTTACTAATTAGTAACTTCTAGTGAATATTCTGATCTGTTTAGGAAGACTCGAGTTATTATCACTAAACATATGTAGTCATACTTCAGTCCAAGCGATTCTGAGTTGAGGACAGTATATCCACTACATTATAATAATAACAAACATCCAAGGACACATTTCAGAGATATTCGTCATCAGCTGAACACTCAGGACATTTACAACATTGCCTTACATGTGATGTTAACAAACCCAATTTATATTATACAATGAAAAGCAGATAATGGAGACTAAAGGTTATGATTAACAAAGTGTTCAGGGCAGGACATGAGCACCAACTCCACATTTAGCTAATAACATCCCACCAAAAACCAATACCACAAAGCCGAAGCTCTAACTATTTCAAATCCAAACTAAATAAAACATTTAACACTGGCTGACTGTGCTCTTCATCTCACAGTGGAAGAGCAATGAGATCTTAAGTGCTTTCCTGGGAACTCATCCATTACTGGAAAAGGGAAGGGAAAGGGAAAGATGGACAGAGTAAGCCAAAAGAAAAAACCAAACAATTAAAGTGCTTGAAGTCAGAAAGGAAGAAGAGGAATAGAAGTATAGAAGAGAAGAATACTATAAGTTAACTAGAGGAAAGGCCAACAAGATATATATAAGCATGTGATGGATTGATGCTGACGTTAGTCACAATCATATGACTGTGATCACATGATGCAAAAACTGCCTGTAGATCACTTGGTTACTGTAAACGTCACAACAGCAGAAACTAACACCTGATTCAGGAAATGACATAAACCCTGCTCAACGAGAAAAACCATCTAAACAAACACATCATGAAACCTTAAACACACGTGTAACGAAAACACGACGGCATCACAAACACAAAAGACATGACATTAACGATCGGTCTGAGCAAGAAACTGAACATTATTATTATGGCTATATATATATATATATATATATATATTTTATTTTAGTTTTTTTACCTTTGATGCACCAATATGTACAAATGTGCTCAATCACATTAAAAAAATAGCGAAATGCTGCTCAGTTTCTTGCTCATACCAAGCATTTTATGTCTTTAGACTTCAATTTATCGTCACCAGCCACAGGGTTTAATTTGCTTTTGTCTGTGTATGTTGTTTTTTTTAGACTTTTTAAGAATGTTTGGTGTCCGTTGACTTCCATTATAGAAGACTGCAATGGAAATAACAAAAATGTTATTTCTACTGAAGAAACAAAGTCACCTACATCTTTTGTGCATGCATTTTTTGGGTGAACTATCCCTTTAAGTCTTCTAAATACTAATCTCTAATAAAAACATTAAAGGGTTAGTTCACCCCAAAATTTAAATGCTGTCATTAATTACTCACCCTCATGTCGTTCCAAACCCGTAAGACCTTTATTCATCTTCGGAACACAAATTAAGTTATTTTTTACGCTTTTGAAGTTAAAGAATGTACTAACTTGAAGTTACAGGAAAACAAATGTAAAACGACATGGGTGAAGGTTGGCAAATGAGAGAAACGGCACATTGCCTCACATCCCTGAAGAGACATCTCACATACTAATGGAGATTGTTTGTAGATGACTGTATAGGAACTAAACTGAAATGAGAAGTGGGAACTGTTGAAACACAGCCAGTGACTGAAGCTTAACAAACAGCCTGGAGACTTATTCAAGTCTTTACAGTATGTAGGAGCATACAGGTTTACAGCTAGATTAAAGAGACTCTGGAGTTGGTTATTCCATAACATCAGGTTTAAGACTACTACGTGCTCCTACACGTTCACATATCTGTGAAACATTCACAGACAGACATAGCCGTAACACAGGAAAAGAAAGAAAACTCTCGCCCACAACCTCATGAATAAACTCCCACACCAGTGCACACAGAACAGCTCATGCAAACCAACACATACTGCCTTTTGACGTCACACTCACACATTCACGTAAAAGCAAACAGATGCACTGTCAAAAACATGCACTAAATATATGGCACTAAAGGGCCATTATTTCCTGTCGAGAGCACTCGAATAAAGTAGAGATGTCTCCAAATAGTGGACTAATGGAGACAGTGAGTAATCTTCTCACAGACATGTGTGCCTCTATTGTATCTTGTTCAGCTACTTGCATGAAATTAAGTGAATCGACTGGGCACAAAGTGTTTCGTAAATAAAGCAGGAATAAAGAACGACTGGAAATCTCATCACTGAGGCTGTAAGTCATCTAAGGTCAACACCTGTTTTCAGTGTCATTTTCATTAAATTCGCAATGAAGTAGTTAGAGACTTTTCTCTTCCATATTATGACGTGCATCCCAGCTAAACAAATGACTGAAATAGGCCAAGCTGTAAGGCTGGGTTTTAGATTGGCTAGAGATAGATCTGCTTGCAGTCTGATTTTATGTGGACAAACTAATTGAAGGGGTCTGGCATAAGTTATGACATGTGCATTGTTGATTCACTATAAGATCAGTAACTAACATTTAGAAATGATACAATTTGAATTTTCTTTTCATGCCAAAAAGAACAAACTGAGACTTGTGGGGGGAAAAAATGTAAATATAAAAATAAACTAATGAAGGAACAGAAACTATACAGTGCAATAGCAGAAAAAAAAATTTTTTAGTCCAAACTCAAGTTAGTGTCAAAGCCAGCGGATAACTGTCCGCTTGAGTGGGTGAGGGGCCTTTGGTATGGGGGAGAAATGGGCAAAGCTAATTTTCAGGCAGACTGAATGAGTGCTGAGCATAATAAGCGACTCTCCCCTAGCAACAGTCTGTAACTCTATTGACTGAGTCCAGCAAAGGATCCATATGGAAATACTTCATCCATAGCTTTTGGAAATTATAATGCCACTGTCATAAAAACAAATGATTTAAAACATTTTGTTATGACTACAAGCCTTTTCTCATTCTCCTCGTGACATAAACGTCAGCGATGAAGATTATTCTAGGTAGCTGACTGATGTCATCAAATGGGAAAGTCCAATCAACCAAAAAAACCAAAGGAAAAACTAGGTTATATAGCCTTTACTTAGCATCACTCGTCAGTGCCTTTATGTGTTCGCTTTTTTTCCGCTATACCGTCATCAATAATTCAGCTCTTTCCATTATAAACATACAGGAATAATCGAAAGTAAAACTTGTTTCTCAAGAAACAAAACACAACCAAGTTTCATATCCGTGACACGCACCTTGGGATTAATACCATTTAATACGTAAACAACAAGAATGTTACGTAGCGAATGGTTCAATATTACATCGAAATCGTCATGTGATTCAATGCCGAAAATGTATGTCTAACGATAATTTCCTGCTATAAATGACCCACTAACGTTACCTATAGGGCGATGGAAGAACCTGTCACCTGTTTTAAAAACTAATAAGCGGTTTTATCCACTGTCACTAAGCATTATTAACACGATATAAAACAGTCTGACTGTAACAGACTGTATTTGTTGTGTTTAGCTCTCAAGCTAGTCACGGCAACTCCGCTAGCAACCGCACAATCATGCTAATTACACGAACAAAGTTATATTTCCTTCTCCTAAAAAAATGACCAGGCGAAACGACACAAAATATCCTTAATAGACAAATATACGATAAATATAACTGAATGAAGAGCACAGCGAAGTAAACACCAACACGTCTTTGTTCTTCTTCGTGTGTGCGTGTCTGTGTGTGTGTGTTAGCAGCCTGTTTAAGTTTAGCTTCGGTTAGCCAGCGAGTCCCACATACCTCACTGAATAAATTTACTTTGACGATTATTAAAATAACAGGGTTTAGTTTAAAGAGTGCTGTTTCTTCACTTACCTTTCTGCGTTTTAAAGACTGACTTCTGAAGAATATGTTAAATATGATGGGAAGAATGTAAACAAGCCGAGCACAGTAAACGGGACTCTTCCTCTTTAGGTTGCTGCAGTGAAGTGAACAGAGGGGAGGTGATGATCGAGAAAGTACGTGCGTGTGTATTTCTATGGTTTAGTAGCTCAGTTCACTTCCTGCTACCTCATTCATGTAGTAGGCTGGGCTGAAACCTCTATTTGTACATGTATTACTCATTAACTTCAGCACAGTCACTCTGCCAAAAACAACCACGGTAACAATAACTAAGTCTAGCTTTGTTAATACAGTAGAATCAGTGGACTGATCTGGGATCAGTTCTGCCAATAGCTATATCAAATTTAGTTCAGTACCTAGGCCTACATTAAGTGACTACAATAACTGAAATGCTTTGGTTTGAGTCTGATTTGTGTTATAACTGTAAGAGATTTCATAATAAGTAAATTGCTGAAGCATACGTGAGCTGTAAATGAATTGCTGTCCTACAGTTGGATCTCTTTGTGAATCTGCTTTTGCGAAATTTAGGAAGGTAAAGGTATCCTGCTCTTCAGCTTACATTTATTATATTAGAAGTACCAATAAAAGAACTTGATTATTAGTTGACATAAAACATTGAAGGCACTAACCTAAAAAGATACAAACAAGCAATATTTTCCAAAAAATTTAAAAGCACTTAGTACAAAGTAAATTTGAATTATTTTATTGTCTTTAAGACAATACATAAATATACAGTGCATTACAGAAATATTAAAGCCATATATTTGATGCTTGTCTTTTAATCACAGAAATCTCCAGCATCCACTCAAGTATTTAAGCGTCTACAGACTGCTATTAAATTAAAAATGATTTCCATGTCAATACAAAAAGAATACTGTCACTGTATCAGCATCCAATATATTCACATCAACTGTCTAGGTGGTGCAACCTACATTAACATCCATGAATATCTGAAAATAATTTAGCTTCAGAATGGCAAGTAATGTATGTCACAATATGTAGTGTGTGTCACAATGTGCTAGTAGGAAGCCACAACCCTTTGTCCATCTTTGTTCAAACATATTCTATCATCTCCATAAGAACAGCAAGTGCCCATCTATTATAGATATTAATTAGCAAGTTAATGGTTGGTTTTGATATTTGATGAGACAATGAACAGTGAAACATGATCACAAAATCCTTAAGTACTAAGAATGGCATGCATCCATTGCTGCGGTGCCAAATGTGCCGCCTACTCAACTACACAACCTAATCAAATACAGAACAAATTAAACACATTAAAACATTTCCAAATAGCTGCATGTTAATAAAATACAGCAAAAAAAAAACACTATATATAAAAATGTTGCTCACCAAACTGACAGAAATAGCATACTTCACACGCCTCCTTTTTTTGGGGGTGTGTTAATCAGTGTGGTTTACAATAAAGTTTGATTTTAGGTAATATGATGGCACTTTTTCAGTTGATATGGTTACTTTGTAAATATACAAAACCAGTGATATTCTGGCAGGTGTCAAACACACAAGGAGGCACAAGGATTGTTCAAGATTTTGCTTCTTTGTAATAATTAAAACCAGCGAGCCTGTTCAAATTCAATACTGACTAGTAATTACATACTTTGTGTTTAAAATGAATTTAATGCAATTTATGTATTAATTCAATCTAATGCATATGCAATATTTAAATGTTTATATTCCAAGCATGATATCTTTCAGATATATTTACATTTTCTTTTTTTATTAGTATTCAGGGATAGAGTCACCAATTCTTTAACAAGTTTGTACTTGGTCTCAAGTCAACAACAATCACAGTGTAAGAAAAAGTCATTAAAGAAGTCTAAAGGGTTCATTCGAGCATTCAAGTTCAGGATAAAAGACATTGCAAGGTTTTTGGTGATTTGGTGGTATCGTATTAATTAGACAGGAAGAATCTTGGATTAAAATTAAAGGAGCTAAAGGATCATTTTTAATGTAATGTGACCAAAGCAAAAGATAAAATGTTGGAGAACGGATAAAATAAAGCACAGATTTGTATATAATGTGCCAAAAACTGTGGGGTAGGGTGCCTAATAAAGCTTCTGAGAAGGATGAGTAAAATATGGCCTGACATAAAGAGAAAATTGATTTAATCAAGTTTCTAACGTTAAGATTAAACCTTTTGACACTTAAAACATTTATAATAGCATTGTTAATTCATTAAATCACTCCAAACTGAGAAGCTCCACATCAAAGATGAGGGTCGCATTTGGGGGAATAATCCCAGGATGGCCTTTATTACCGTAGGCAAAATCAGGTGAACAGGTCAGCTTTGCACGTTGGCCCACACTCATCTAAAAGTCACACAAATATCAGGATGAATTATGTGATTTTTTTTCAGTTAAAATAGTGCTTCATATGTATTGTTTCATTTAGTCTTAATTTAACTCATGTAAGTGGCCAGAACACCATCACATACCTGTGCAATACCTTCCTCCCAGCCACGGATCACCTCCTGTTTACCAATCTTGAACTTAAATGGCTTGTCACGGTCACGGGAAGAGTCGAACTTCCGTCCATCTGTCAGAGAGCCTGAAGATTTAAGAGGAAAAGGACAAGGCCAGAAAAACAGGAAATGAGGTTAGAGCATCAGATAAATGGGCCACTTTATTATTGTTCTGCTCTATCAGGGAGATTTTCTGTCTCTCTAACTCAAGTTTAATAGGAGTAAATTATCAGGATGTGAGACCTCTTTCAAGAACTTGGCATAAATACAGTAACACATGCACATAAACACAAGCAGAAGAGAGTGACTGATCCACTCCTCAACACAAAACAGCAATCAGTTACATTTATTAAGTATGGACGTACTGTACACAGTAATTCTCTTTAAAAACAATAGTTCTATCTGACCAGCTGCTATGACTCAGTGTGAGTATAAATCAAGTTCATAGGCAGCATATCTCCCACTCTTCTTCCCATGTAATAAAGAATTAATGAGATGGAAGCCCTGAAGCACAAGGTGGAAATTAGTTTGAAGTGCTTTACCTTGCTGAGTCCAAATTCTTCATTATTTATTTTCTCCCTGCTCTACATACCATTTCATACATCTATGGTGTTTTTTCTTTCAGTTTTATTTATTGCTTTAGTCAATTAAAAAAAATGTCATAGAAAAAAATAATCGAAAAAGTTTTGTAAAAATCTTAGTAACAATTTTTAGGACAGTAAAGAGAGTCAAACAAGAAAGATGGAGAAAAAATGCAACAAAAAGAAAAAGAAAATCGAGTAAGGGTCATACAAATGTAATGCAAAGTTCAAAATGACAGAAATGTGGGCTTTTTTGGCACAATGTTGAATATTATATCAATGCTGCTGGAAAAAATACAAGCAGTGTATGCAAGATGGCAGGCAGTTTGTCAACTGTAATAATGATTTAACTGCGTATGAAAAACTTTACCAAATTCAATTAAGATATCTATTCAATCATGAATTAATCTACTTGGCAGAATAGGATTTCTTGGTTAGCTTGAACGATTAAAAGCCAATCACAACATCCCAGGGCTCGACTCAGTCAGTCCAGACAGTGATAATCCATCTATCCGACGCCGCCAGCCTCGCTCTCCAACAAAGACTGAATCACACGTGTGTCTTTAAGATCTGTACAGTCTCAGCTGTCAGATGAGGATCATGTCGGCGGACAAATGCGGCCAGTGCGTGCAAACAATGCACAAGTAATAATGCATAACGGCTTTATTTGTCTGCCTCTGCATATTGTAGTAATGCATCATAGCGCTCCCACTCTTCAGATATATGTAATTTTAACACGGATTATACGTGTGTTTTGAAATATGCTTGAACGTTTGTTCCTAAATTAAATCAGTATGAAATTCCATATACAAAAATCCAACACACCCACCAAAAGAACATCTAAAATCCTACTCACCAACATAATGCACCACACAAGTCTGTCCTTTTTTGGGGAAAGTCCTCCCTGTAAAATCAGTGCGAGGAAAAACAAGGAAGGGGAGTCAGATACAATGCAGTTAAACGTACGCAACTTTACAAATACCAAGCTACTTTGCGTATTAGACGCTGCGTTATGGTGATTTTACCATCTCCGGGGGTTATGGTCTCGATCTCCACTCCCATTTTGTCCCGCTCGTGTACGGTATGTTCCTGAAGAGCCCTGCTGCACACTGTCTCTCTCACAGCTGTTTGCAGGCGGAGAGGAGCGATGCTGTCGGGTCACATGACCGCGGAAAGAACACGGGGAGAGGGTCCAATAGCAGCGCACTTATTTAACATAAATCCTGCTGATGACAAATGTGACCCGTCTCCTTTGTTATGCCCAGTGAGTAAAAAAAAAGTTAGCCTATTGCTATAAAATGCAAATAAATACTTTTGAATACTATATTGTAAGTACAAATAAAAAGATAGATGAATTCCCTCAGCCTCCAGCTCACTGTAAAGTACCCGTTATATAACATGCTCTCAACACCCATTTCATCTTTAGTGGTGTACTGTGGGTGACTGGATGGAGTAGCACGGATACACCTCCCACGCCCCCTCCACGAACAACATGTCAAGTCACAAAACACATGCTAAACAACCACAAGGGGGCGCAATGCGCAACAGAAGACAACGCAGACGCGCGTAAAATGCTGTTTTATACATTTTTACATCATAATTGTTTCATAAAAGTGCTGTTACAAACACAGGCGAGCTGTGTGTATGTTTCAACTTTGCAATACCCTCTTTCATCCCAGCTTCCATCCCACTACAGCAGGGCTATCCAAACTCAGTCCTAGAGGGCCGGTGTCCTGCAGAGTTTAGCTCAAACCCTAATCAAACACACCCAAAGCAGCTAATCAAGCTCTTAATAGGCATGTTAGAATCTTCTATGCTGGTGTATAGAGGCAAGTTGGAACTAAACTCTAAAGGACATTGGCCCTCCAGGCCTGAGTTTGAACAGGCCTGCATTACAGTTTCTAAAATTATACCTCTTTTCGTGTGTAAACACACAAAACATGCACACAGCATGCAAAACAGATGCACTTCCTGCGAAAGCAAACACTTTCTTTGAAACTACTTTAACTACAGTATTTTTGCATATTAACATATTAACACTTCTACCTTGTTTCTTTTGACTGTTCAGTGTACACTGGACAAGTTTGTCATATCACTTACATGTACAAAAATGCACTAGATATGGGTAGGTGACAAATAAAAACTGGACTGTGTCATATGGTGTGAGACAGCATGTAGGGGGATAACTCTCAAATAACTCTTAGAGTAACAAATAGCATAAGAGAGGTTTATTTTACCATACACAATGTGTGAGCTTTACAGTACATGAACTAAACTGAATCAATACTGACTGCTTTAAGGCATAATATGATACTTAAATTTTCAGTAGCCTATATATTATTATTAATTTATAACATAATCATGTATAAATGTTTTTACGCATTATCATTGGGTGTAATCAGTAATTACAGTTTTTTTTTGCAACTGCATACATTTTTAAAACTTTGGCTTTACAAAAAGGATCCAAGTATGCGAAATGAAGCACTACATTCACAATATCACAAAGGCATCTCAAAAGAATTTTCAAATCCCTTTGCCAGTTTCCTATAATATTAATTCCTAATATATTTTTGTGTGTTACATAGAGAATCGTGTGTTGTGTCTTGTGCAATTGCAATTATTTCATGCAATAATGTTGGGGTTCCCTTGAAGCAGGATTTAATCATATTTACAATGCACAACAAGAAAAGCCTTAACACTGAGATGAAAACAGTGCATGTTCATGATAAACAGTTCAGCAGTGTTACAAAAGTAGTAAAAGCCACCCATTACTTCATAGGCTTAGTTCTTTTTCTCCTTTCAAGCCAGTCTCTGTCCTGTGTATGTCAAGAAAACACACAGTGATGGCAAAAGTTATTACAGCTATTGCAACTTGTCAAGCAAAACTGAACAACAGTGTGAGAACAGAAAGATCGGATTGAAGTCCTTGAACAGAATATACTAGACTTTAACTGCCATAGAAGAAAATCTTGACCTTCAGTGTATAAGACGTTCTGTAAAAAGGAAGCTGTGGTGACAGACCAATCGTGGTGAGCATTTGCCTCTGCCCCATTATCTTTTTTTATTCTGTAGAATGCATTAATGTCACATGACTGAGCTAAATAAACACCTTCAGGTGGATCAGCACCTTTAATCTTCTAAGTAAACAGACAGAAACACATACCCTGCTTTTCTTAATGCCTCTTGGATTTTCAGTCGCCGCTCTTCATTGATGGGGTAGAAGCAAAAAATCACCAAGCTGATGAGCAGCAGGCAGACTGGCACAGGAGCGAATAGCATCCGCAGCGAGTATATGACCCCTGAATTGTGTTTACAAGCACCAGGCTTGTATCCTGCAAAACTAAAGAGTTAGGGAAGGAGAACATCACATGATGATTTCACACAAAGCTGTAGGTTTAGAGAGATTTTAAAAAAGATGCACAAATGTGAAAATCTGACTGGAAAAGCTCTTACTGTAATACCAGAGTAGAGACTCCAACAGACATGCCTCCTCCAAATTTGTTGAAGAAAACGTAGCAGGAGTAGAACAATGGTTCTAGATCGTGGCATGATGGGTTCTTGACTTTGAAGTCATCAACTACATCTGGCAACATTGACCTGAAATAAACAAACAACTTGGTTATACAGTATATACATGGCATATATATATATAAAATCATTAGCCACTTTAAACATGTTGTAAATGCAAATATCGAATCATCCAATCACATAGCATCAGCTGAATGCATGTATTTTATTTTATTAAAATAAAGACAAATTCATGAGCTTGTCTAAATTTATTATAAAATGGAAGACAATAATGTTTTCAGACCTGAAAGCGTGCGTTATTTTTTGGTGCAAATTAATCTATAAATGCTAAATTGCCTATAAGTTAAGCCACAGAGAGACTAAACAGCTGGGATTCATTGCACTGCATCAAAAGAAAGTCATATAAATTAAAGCTTTGTAATAGAAAATATTTTTGAAAACTGACTTTTATTAGTATTTTCGTGTACAAAAAGTATTCTCGTAGCTTCGTAATATTTTAAGATACTTTTCTGCACTTTCTGAAAGTCATGCAGTAATTGTTTGGCAGTCAACGGGACATAAACAAGCCTCCCGGTTTTCATCAAAATATCTATATTTTCTCCTTAAGACGAACTAAGCTTTTACAGGTTTGAAACGACATAAGGATAAGTGATAAATGACACAATTTGTATTTTGGGGTCAAGTAACCCTTTAAGTGACACTGAATGTGGTATTGGTTGTTTGTGTTAGACTGGATGGTTTGTTTCAGAAATTACTGACCCACAGGAATTTTCATGGCATAACCGTCTCTAAAGTTTACAAAGAATGGTCCAAATAAAAGAAAATAGTTAGCAGCAGTTCTGTGGTTAAAAAGGCACTGCTGATGCCAAAAGTCAGAAGAGAATGTCCAACTGATAGAAAGGCAACAGTAACTCAAATAAACTCAAGGTATGTAGAAGAGCATCTCTGATAGCACAACATGTCAAACCT
Organism: Enteromius thamalakanensis; assembly: GCA_032357475.1. NCBI lineage: Eukaryota > Metazoa > Chordata > Actinopteri > Cypriniformes > Cyprinidae > Enteromius > Enteromius thamalakanensis. Next base: position 20,068 of record JAUCMT010005352.1, on the reverse strand, counting down.
TGACGCAAATGAGGCCACAGATCATTTCTGTCAGATAAGAACAGGAAACTGAGGCTACGACCTGCATGGGCTCACTAAAATTGTACAGTAGAACAATAGATTGGCAAACGGTTGCCTGGTCTGATGATTCTCAATTGCGATCAAATTTCAATATGATGTCATTCTGAACTGACCAAATGTTATAATGATGAACACATTTTACAACTAATTCCCAGCTGACAACCACGTGGGTTAGTGTAATGCTTCAGTAATGCATGAGGAAATCACAGGCTGGAGTATGTGTTGGTGGAGCAAGGGCTTTAGCAGTTAAAGAGAATTAAATTACCAAGGGAGTAGATAGAGGACTGCAAGACTTGTGCCCGCTATCATGGACATAATAATGAAGACAGGTAAATTACTTTCCACTAGGGATATCACAATTAAAGCTGGGATATAAATCTGTAGAGAAGAGGAGAAAGAGGGATGAAAATTTTAAACTATTTAAGTTAATTATATATTAAGTTATATATATATATACACACATATTAAAGGCATTCTGATGGGCTGCACTTAATATTAACTTTAAAAATACAAATAGTTATTTTGTAGTAATAGCACTCCCATTTCCTTTCTGTGCAGCCATGAATAATCTTTTTAGAAACATGGAGTAGTGCTCACTGATAGTCCGATGAAAATGGTGGTCTTCTTGCCTTTTTTGACCAGTAGTGTCTGCCACATTGGGATGGATATTGTAGCTGATGTCTGCACAAGAACAGATTACAAAAAATATTATTCTACATAATTCAAATTTAATGGCATACATATTTTGCAATTAATTTGTAATGTGAGACTGTTTAAAAATGTTATATATGTTGTGCTTTGATACAATTATGTAATTTAAATAATATAATATAATGTGCTATATGTCATATAATATAAAAATAATAATAATAAATGAAACTGAAATACTCAATAAGCCTGGCTACATACAGTGTGAAAAGTTATTTTTATAGATCAGATCAGGTAGAAACAGCTCCTTGCAGTACTTTTTACAGCACCCTTTGAAATAATGGATCCCTCACCAGTAAAATAATAACAAGATGCTGGAAATATTTTCCCATATTTGCTGCATGAGTACAGAAGAGGGCGAAATTCCCTTGCGCCATCTGAAACAAATATTAAATCTACTGCGTGACTAATGTCAAAACTATTATACACATCTGGATATTTTTTAAGGCAATACAAATATGATGTTTTGGTATTTTGATGTTTAATGACCATCGCAATACATTCATAATTTAAACAGAAAAACCTCTGACCTGGAAGGCTAATGAAGCAAATAGGAAGCCAAATACAAGCCGCACATATGGAGTGTGTCCCACCACCATCTTCATTCCAGTTAGATAGGGGACATTTATGCGGTCCAGTTTACTCAGAGGGGCTGAAGTGAGAATAGACATATGTAAATCATTAAATTAATCTAGAAATCAATGGGCCAAATACATTGCCTTGTCAAAACTAGCAAACTGTAATATTTAGTTTTGATTTGATTGCAGTGTGCACTTGTCCTGGTATTGTTATGAAAGTTTTTTGCTTTTAAAAGTTTAATTCGTTTTTAGCCGAGATCTTGTGTTGACAATGGGAGCACTCCCAGGGGTTATGGTCAGGAGCCTTCACACTTTGAGCCTGATCAATCTGATTATTCTGGAACTGACTTCCTGGAATCTTCCAACATAGTTGTTTAGGAAAATAAAAAGCAAACATATAAACTGCCAAAAGCACTGCAATAAAAATCCAAGCATAAATTCTTAAGTATTTGCTTTTTAAATTCTTACATTCTTTCGGCCAGCCAGTTTATTTATGTATGTGTTTCAAAATGACTTGTGCACAATTAGCAGTGTCTGAAAGAACATGTGGCACACCAGACAACAGATGTTAGCATTTTTACTCATGTTACCGCATTTGGACCTACCCAACTGCTCCTTTACACCGAGAAAGAGGACAAGGCAGCACAGAAAGTACAGCATTCCCAATACTAATGCTCCAGTCAAATACGCTTCTCTCTGTAGAAATTAAAAGGCAAATCATAATGTATATTCACTCTGCTGGAATAATTTCCATTTCAAAACCAATAGCTCAACAAATTCCATTATACACATATATAGGATGTTCTCTGTGCCTCACTGTATTTTGTAGTGATATGTCACCCAAATCTGTGTAGTTCCCAGAAGGCGCTTCCGTGCCATTTTGTGAATTGCAGATGTCTGTCCTCTTGGCATGGTGCTTTCCCACTATCTGACCCTGAATGGCAGCTCCCGCCAGTGTAGCAAACACTTCCATTCCCATTCCTGTATCGTGACAGAGAACAAAGCTCTTGACATTTCTCTTTTATATAGGAAACAGCTCTCAGTTAAGGTTATATCCTATATATGTCCAAGTTTCAGCCCTCTACTTCTATTATCTCTGGCTTAATAACAAAAGACAGTTGGAGAAAGGATGTTATTTTGCTGATGATACGTTTATTTCACTTTCACCTAATTGCAGTTATATTTTCTTACTGTAACCAGTGGCTGAATCACGATCCTTCTGATTTCCCCCCAGAAACATGTTCAGGGAAGAATATGGTACATGGTAGCACTATACAAGATAAAGAAAGGAGTAATAGCTTCAGAGACACTGTATACTTGTTTTAATTGTATGCTTTGTAAAATGTAAATATTCTGTTCAAAAAAAATATTTTCATTTAAACATCCCACAATGCAGGAAATGTCCTTAACAGCCGAGCATCTTTTATTCTAAATATGTCAAACAGCAGTTAGCACAGTGGGCAGATAATGGGTATAGTGGTCTTACACTCATGAAGGTGTCAAACAGACAGCACCATGTGAAGTACCAGCCAAAACTGAAGCCAGAGGACATGGTGTCCTGTGGGGTATACCAGAGCATAACGTATGACAGGACCCCAAGTGGCATTGTGAACACAATCCTACATAAAAAGTGAAATTGAGCACAGAGCAGACATGCGACACACAGTTTTGCAGATTCTGCATTTTTAAAGGAATCTATTGGAGTACAGTATATTATAGGGCTGCACAATTAATTGACTGCAATTACAATTACGGATGCACCAATTATCTAATCGGTCATAGTCCACATAGTCCAATCACATGGCTCCAGGGGGTGAACAAAGTCCTCCTGTAGTGAAAACGATAAACATCTACATTTCAAACTTAAGCGCTTTTCTCTCACGTCTGCTGTCTGTTGAAACTAGAAGCCGTCTCGGCGGATGTGGTAAGACACATTGCATTACATGATTAGTGATGAGCGCAGAGATAGAACAAAACAAAACGCCAGTTATGAGTAACTAAAAATTTGTAAAGAAAAACTAAACCTTGTTTCCTTTGAAACCACATTTCCCACATCCTACGACATCCGCCGGGACTGCTTCCAGTTTCAACAGACAGCAGACGTGAGAGAAAAGCGCTTATTAAGTTTTAAATGTAGATATTTATCGTTTTCGCTACAGGAGGACTTTATTCACCCCTGAAGCCGTTTAAGGGACGTTTTATTACAAATACACGCACGTTATTTCACGTCTCCTGAAGTGTAACGGGTATCACCCATTTAAACGCATTTAAAAGCTTGGAGTGGTCTGGACAATTTTTAACTCCGACTAAATTTGTCTGAAAGAAGAAAGTCACATACACCTAGGATACCTCAAAAGTGAGTAAAAGACAGGATCGTTTTCATTTGTGAGTAAACTATCCCTTTAAGGTTTTCAGTTAGAGTGTTCTCAGCTTGTTTATGTTCATTTAAAAATATGGCATTAAAACAATCATATAAACATCATTCAGTGTAAATTACAATAATCATAATTAATTATCGCAATTACAGTTTCAAAGGAATAATCAACAATAATGATTTTTGGTCATAATTGTGCAGCCCATATTATCATGTTAATGCTTAAAAGGTAATATGAGCGACAGCCCCTGGTCAAACTTTTAAGGAAGTGCTTTTCACCCAGCCTGACGTAAACCAGTAAACTCACCAAGGAATAAGTTTGCCAATTCTGGTCCTGCCACTCTTGCTAACGGCATATCCAATCAGAGGATCTGTAATACCATCCCAAGCTCGACCAAGAAAAAGAATGATGGATGCAGAGAAAGCTTCCATCTATAACAAACATATGGAAAGAGTTCAATAAATCTTAAAAACTTCTTGTGTCCCATTTTTGTTACAGAACTTCATATAGTATTAAAATGCAGTTACATATAAAATAATGTACACAGTGTTTTAACTTCCACAGAACATGGTCATTGGACTTCCTGTGCGAACAGTTCAGCTAAATACTGTTGAATGTGGCATGCAAACATAACATGCAAATTCAGAAAGATTTAAGATGGAGCCTCATGAATTTTAGAAATGTCCAGCTGTTCTATGTTTTTAGAACCACAGATCCCACAGCGATTGTGTTTCACAAACAGCCCTAAAACAATGAATGCACAGGGTTTAATGCTACAACCTCCATTTACAAGCCCATTATCATATTCCTGCTTATTTTTATGGAAAGTAAAAAACTAAGTGACACAGCTTTGCATTATATTAGGTTTAAAAGAGATCAAATATCATAATTTGTGCATTTGAGTACAAAAAACACTAATATTACAGCTGTTTATGGTGATTTCCTGGATCACTATCAACATTAATGGGTGTGGTGGTGTTAAAAACAAAGGTTTCCCCCGAATTTATACTTTCTTTAAGACATTAGGTCAATGTATGTATCACAGCCTCTTAACTCATACAGATTAAACATCTTTTACGATTTGGGCATGTATTTTTTGTGAAACCAAGTTTGTGAAAGGCTGGTGTAAAACTGCAACTTAAGTATCTTAGAGGTTTTGATCTATATGGTCACCACGGACAGTTGAATAAGATCACATCATGTTTATATGCATACTTACCTTCACAACATCCAGTAAAAAGATTTGCATGAAAAAGCCCTTGGCGTTTGCAGTCATCTGATAAGGCATTCCTCCAACTGCATAGCACAGTTTTCTGGATAAAGGGATACCTGGATTTTTCTGCACAAGATTAACACAACTTCTCATGTAAACGATTTTGTGAATGATGCTATATTTCAATGTTAAAATAAAATAAAGCATAAGTCTATTCTCAAATGCTGTTTTAAAATTGCAACATATTAAGAGTTTCCTCTATGCTGAAAAGCTGTCATTTAAAAGAGTTCTCCATTAAATGTCATATACCGCTTGATCGTCATTTTCCGTGACACGGGTGTTGTCGTCTGCTTGTTTGTCCAGTACACTGCTACGATTGTTGGCCATCGTTCAGCTATCGAAGAGTTGCCAGATGCAGCCTTCTACTGCCTCTTATACTTGTTTCAAGTGGGCGTGGGCTGTTTCTCCGCGTTGGTCCAAAAGCGTTTGAGGATACCCAGAACAACTCTAATAATATAAAAACATGCATTATTGATCTCTCTTTTGAACAGCTGTACTTAATAATTGTTCGGCTAATAGCCAAAAGTTCGGTCAAACAAATGTAGCCTATTCACTTCTAGTGGAGGCTTTTATGTTCGTTTCGAAACGAACTTAGATTATCTCTGGCTATTCTAATGTTTGTTGAATTCTAACATAGATATGTATGTCATTAAGGCCTCGACCGAATCGTATTTAATGAAGAGACATATAAAAACACTGCTGACTCTTAAGAGTTAAAAAGAAATGTTTTTGGCATGTTTGACTCAGCAAACCTGACTCAGGAAATCCTCATTTTAGAATAACTTGGGCTACTCATTTCATTGTAGTTTTTTTATAAATCCTATCAAATCCACTCTCTGCTGTTATCGGAGTGTCGTGCAATCGTCAACGCTCCTTAATAGAAGCAAAAAGCATGCTTTCCATACGACGTTTCCTGTCGTTTAAATTCAGGGAAGCAGCAAAACCTAGCGGTCAGAACCTGGATTCCCACACTAGCTTAAACTCAATAAGTGAAGCTGAGTTTACAGCGATCAGTCGATTGTTAAAGCAGAAGATGGTACGTGTCTCAAGGCTCGAGCAGGTCGCGAGAGAGCATCCTACAGCGGCATTTCCTGCCGTTCTGTGACATTCCCTGCCAGTGGCAGGCTGCCACGGTTTCTTTTATTACTATTCAGAGAACAATCCAGTATGCTATCAAGAGATAAAATGAAAGGAAAAGAGAAAAAAATAATAATGACAAATTACAGTTGCCAGGGGGAGAGAAACACAACTTAAAAACAACAACAAAAGGTATGACATAAAATGAATATAATGATAATGTCTCTGATAATGTCAATAAAAGCATTTTTCAGTCAACAAAACCAAAAATTGTTTTTTATTACTAAATTTACACTCATGAATATGAAAATTGGTCAGTAGAAGAAGTAGGCCTAAGTGAAGCCAAAGAGTAGCCTACATTTTCCCTTAAGAGTGAAACATACTTTTCTTTAGCAAATCAATTTTCCATTCAATAAAGAGACCCAATGAGACAAAAAAATAAGGCACAGTAATAATTTTATCTTTAGAAAAGTATATAAATGGCTTTGTTATTACTCTGGGGTCTGATGACAAAGACATTTTAACAACATAAGATTTAATCAAATCAAAAGACACTGAATCAGGAGAAGGGTCTTTATTAATACCTCTAAATAGAATATGAGTACTTGAAGAAACTGAACAAAAAAACATTGCAGTCTTTTAGCGGATTTTATAATAAGGACCCACTGTTTCTATACAACGCTTTATAAACAAGGCCCCAGGTGTCTTTTAGAAATAATATTTTTTACAATAAAAAGGAAAGTATGGTCAAAATATTTAGCATATAAAAACATATATTGTTGTTAATGAAACTCTCAAAACGATTTCAAGAATAATATAATAATAATTATTATTGTTATTTTAAATTTAGTTTTCTGTCCTCTATTCAAGAATGTCAGTTTCATCTTCTGGTGCCTTATCAACAGACACTATCTGAAAATGAGCTTTCAATGAGCTGAGAAATAACAGGAAATCTTTTTGATGTGTAAGTGTGAAAACGTGTGAAATGTTATTTTGGTCCTAGCTTCATTTAATTTGCATTAAATATAAAACTTTTTGTCTTTGTTGAAAATCGCCAAAACACCCTGCTTGAACCATGCAGCTAAAAAAAATAAATAAAAAATTGTGTTTGACAGCTGGATTTTCCAACAGGATTGGAACTGAAAGGTAATCATTCTTTGGCTGTCGGCGCTCCGGTCTGCAGGCAGATGTTCCTCTAGCTGTGGTTGAGGAGATCCTCCTGAATCTGCCTGCTCATCAGGGGGTCTGAGTCTGTCGTCTGGTGTGTCATGAGCCGAAGGAGCTGGTGGAGAGTGCTGTACACCAGAGAGACTGGTGTCTGTTTTACTTTACTACTAAAAAAGTAAGTAACTTGCTCAAGAATCCCAGAGCAAATGCACACAGCATGAAAACAGGAAACACAGGCAATTACTGCTTTAAGACTTCAGATTTTCACCTCTCCTGCATCCTGGAGCCTCCAGCTTATTGTGAAATACCAGTTACATAACGTGGGTAACTGGAGTCAGAAATCCCACATCCCCTCCATGAACAACATATCCAGCAACCAACAGAAATACCAGTTCAGTCCAAAATGAAAAGTCATGTCCTTCCAAAACTGTATGACTTCCTTTCTTCTTTGAAACAGAGACAAATGTATTTTGGCCTGAAATGGATACAGTGGAAGTTTTTTGGGTGAACTATCCCTTTACGTTTTAAGACTAATTGTCCACAAGATGGTGCTAAGATCACTGTTTATATATGCACTTTTTTGTACTTTTTTTGTGTTTGAGGTAGTACCGTCCTCTAGACTAGATGTGGTTCAGAAATGCACAATGCAAACTCAAGTGAGGCTCCACAGAGCTTTCTCCTTCATGCACTTCAGGAGTAAAGGATTAGTGAAATTCCTAAATGGTTCTGGAATCCCTCCAGAGATGGATTGAGAAACGTTCAAAGTGAATGATCAAAACAAACCTTGTTTATTATTAACACTTCCAGAACCTGCCAATGTAAAAAAAAAAAAAAAGTGAAAAAAGCTAAATCCTCCATTACTTCATAGGCTCAGTTCTTCTTCTCCTTTCCTGCTGGTCTCCGTCCTGTATAAAACATGCACAGTTAATGCAGTTTAGCTACTTATGTAAAACTTGAACAGTGAAGAGAACGTGGAGACATATTATGCAGACACATTTAAACATATTATGCATTGTTTAAAATAAGACTTAAAATGAACATTGGCCTTTTCTTAACGTGAAGGAAGTTTCTTTTAGCACTCTTTTTGATAAGAAATACATGTAGAAAGAATTAATTTATCATACATGACTCCTCAACTCAGCCAGTTATTCTCAAAATGAAGCTCTCAAGTTAATACAAACACAAACACGTACTCTGCTTTCCTTAATTCTTCTTGGATTTTCAGTCGCCGCTCTTCATTGATGGGGTAGAAGCAAAAAATGACCAAGCTGATGAGCAGCAGGCAGATTGGCACAGGAGCGAAGAGCATCCTTAGTGATAATATGACCTCTGGATTGTGTTTACAAACACCAGGCTTGTATCCTGCAAAACTGAAGAGTTCAGGAAGGAGAACATCACATGAATCAAAAAAAGCAGTTGAAGGTTAAAGGGGGTCCAAAAAGATGCGGTGCACAGATGTGAAAAAATCTGATTAGAGGAAGCTCTTACTGTAATACCAGAGTAGAGATTCCAACAGATATTCCTCCTCCAAATTTGTTGAAGAAAACGTAGCAGGAGTAGAACAATGGTTCTAGATCCTGGCATGATGGGTTCTTGACTTTAAAGTCATCAACTACATCTGGCAACATTGACCTGAAATTTAAAAAAAAAACAGAAAAATCTGCTTATATACAGTGGTTAATATGGCCATATATATGCACATATGAATATGACAAGATAATAATTGTGTGGAGTATATGTTGGTGAAGTGAGGAGATAATTTATAAGGGGGTTACCAAGGGAGTAGAAAATAGACTGCCAGACTCGTGCCAGCTAATACTGACATCATAATGAGGGCAGGTAAACTACTTTTCACTACGAATACTGCAATTAGTCCTGGGATATAAAACTGCAGAAAACAGAAGAAAGATTAATGAAAAAGTGCAAATAAGTATAGATGTAAATGTTATAGAGCTGCAAATTAATTTTAGTGCAGCCATTAAGCAACCAATAATAAAGAGTTGTGCTCACTGATAGGCCGATAAATATGGTGGTCTTCTTGCCTACTGCGACTAATACTGTTTGCCATACTGGGATGGATATTGTGGCTACTGTCTGTACAAGAACAGAGAGAAAACCCTGACTATTGTATCATTTAAGAAGTAATTAAAAAAAAGACAATTCAAAAACAATTAATTATTGTGATTTAACATAAATGTTATCATTTATTTTGCATGATTTGCATCATGTTCTAATATTTAAATTATAGTATAATCTTTTTAATTGAAATTTTTTTCTTTCCTTTACATGCTAAAAATAATAAATATTTGAAATAATAAATCTCTTACCAATAGTATGAGAACAATATGCTGAAAATATGCCCCCATATTTGTGGCATAAGTGCAGAAAAGGGCAAAATTTCCCTGAGCCATCTGAAAAAAACAAACAATTCTTATCATCTTGACTTTTATCATGCATATCTCATAAAAAAGATATTTGTAGTCTCTTATACTGTATGGCTATCAAATAATTCATAATCTAAACAAAACAACTTCTGACCTGGAAGGCTAATGAAGCAAATAGGAAGCCAAAAACAAGCCGCACATATGGAGTATGGCCCACCATTAACTTTATACCAGTTAGATAGGGGACATTTGCGCTGCCCAGTTTACTCAGAGGGGCTGAAGTGGGAAGTAGACACATGCAAATCATTATATTAGTCAAGAAGTCACAGCATAGTTATTTTGTTTAAGAAGATTATAGTTATAGTTTTGTATATGTTTGTGTATGTGGTACTCTTAGTGAAGGCTGAAAGAACATATGGTAAACACAACATTTATCTGAAATTAACCTTAACTCATCTGGACCTACCCAACTGCTCCTTCACTCCAAGAAAAAGTATGAGGCAGCACAGGAAGTACAGCATTCCTAAAACTAGTGCGCCCGTCAAATAGGCTGTTCTCTGTGGAAATGAGCAGACAAATATCACTACCATTCAAATGTTTGGGATAAAAAAGCTTTTTTTAAGTTAATACTTTCATTTAGCAAGGATACATGAAATCAATCAATTAAATATTACTTTAAATATACACACACACACACACATATATACGCATAAGAGGTGCTCTACCAATATCTATCAGACAGGCCTAAAATAAATCTGGATTCTGGCTGAAATATCACATGTATTATTTCAAGAGTAAGTGATATAATTCATATGAAAAAAATATATCACCTTTTCCACACAAATATATAAAGCAGCACAACTGTATCCACCACCAATAATAATAGAAATGTAGCTTGAGCACAAAATCATATTTTTGAGCATATTAGAATGATTTCAGACGGACTAAATCAAGATATCAGTGTATATGATGATGAACTTATGGAGAAACTCCTGGAGCACCTCATGCATAAAATCTGGAAGATGGAGGGGGTGTTGATGAGTCCATACAGCATGACTAAATATTCATAGTGGCCAGAGACAGTCACAAAAGCTATATATCCGAATGAGGTTGTATGTGCTGCGAAGTTCCAACTTGGTGAACATAGTGTCTCCTCTGAGGTGTTCCAGTGCCACTGGGATAAAGGAAATAGGATAATGGAACTTGACGGTTATATTGTTCAGTGCTCTGTAGTCAATACAAGACCTCAAGCCTTTTTTTACCAAACAGAAGAAGCTGGAAGCAGCAGGGGATGTTGAAGGGCAGATGTTTTAGTGCCTATTCAATGAACTGCTCCATGGCCTTCTGTTCTGGAAGTGAGAGAGGTATACTTTTCATTGAGGCAATGGCTCAGCCGGAAGAAGATCAATTGTGCAGTCCCATGGCCGATGTGGCGGCAGCTTGGGGCAAAAGACATCACTGAAGGGGGCACAGCAGAAGTCTACCGACTGTTTCTTATAAGTAAGCATTACACTAGTAGTGAGTGGTTCCATCTTAGCAATTAGATGGCCGAATGACACTCACCACAGGACAAGGAGGACAAAGGAGGCATGACAGGATCATATCGCCATCAGCCCCAAAGTACAGACAGTCCCTAGGTCAGATGAAGAGAGTTGCTGGAAATCTACCATTGTTGGCTCGGTTCCTGGTTCTGGGGGGACTTCTGACTGGCGGAGGAGTGGGGTTGATGACAACAGGACTTGTTCTGAGAGACATGCATTCTGTCAGGACAATGATTGGATAGTTGTATGAATCATTCAAGTGTCGTCATACGGGACTAACTGCAAACGCAATCTCTACACCTACCTTATTCACTGGCTGTGGCAAGTGTGCTGAATTTAAGAGAATATTAACGAACCCTGACGAAGATGCTCACCAACAAAAATGAATCAACCTCCAATCTACCGAACACATTTCTGAAATGAGCCAGGAATTCTGGAACAATTGGGTTGCGGGATCAGCCCATTGCAGCATGGAATGAAAGATTATAAAGGGTGATATTGGCTCGTATGGTGTAGAGAGGCAGTTGAAATTTGAACATTGGAGAATGACGTATTTGCACTCTTCTGCCAAGCCAGAGAAGGTTCTGGCCATGGGACTGGATGTGACTGTCGGTGAAGAAGTGGTGGCTTTGGTGATGGAAGTGGTTAAAAGAGAGGGGGTGGTGGTCAGAACATGTCGGAGAGAGTCTACCAGTTTCTGGAAGGGATCAGATCTGCTCATCCTGCTCATGGTATAGGTCCATTTTTCTGTTACAGATGCAGACTCACAAAGAAGGTACTGTGGAAAATAACAGGTTTGTAGAACAGGTACGGCAGAGATGATGAAAGCAGGTAAGTCCTAATGGTAAAACATATATTTATCTTTGACTTAAGTTTGAATCTCTTGAGACAGAAGCATAAGGAGTCCACTTTGCCTGAACGAGAAAGGACACTGAGTGAGCTGATGTGTGTGTATTTGTAGCCGTGTTGATTAGGGCACTGATGAGGTGCAGGTGTGACTGATTAATACTCTGGTGACAGTGTGCACTGTGACTGGGTAGTGAAAGAGCCTGGCTGATCTGTGGCAAAATATATCCACCCATTTCTTGACGCAAAAATGGGTGCTGCCATTTGTACATTTTATGGCTATAGCTTCCAGGCTCATTTGCATCCAGTTATTTTAAGCTTATGTAACGGAGGCCAGCAAGTGTGTGCTGTGCAGGTAAACCTCACTCCCCTGACCTCAAAAAGAGGTGCTCTAGCGACTGATGCTAGAGGTCATGGCCTTTAGCCTCCTGATTAGAGTGCCCGCCTCCCATGCCGGAGACCTGGGTTCAAGGCCTGCTTGGAGTGAGGACGAGTTGTGGCGGTAGTGGACCCAGGGGGGTTATGTTGGTGCCGTGACCCGGATGGGAGTGAGGTTTAGGAGGGTGAAGTAACAGAGGCAATGTTGATCTTGAATCCCTCTTCTTGATGAAGATTATTGGTTGCTGAGTTTAGACATGCACTATTGTTTCTAATATCCTATTTAGTGTATAATATTTATGGTATTTAAATCTAGAGGTACTGCATTATTCCAGAGAAAGGGCCTACGTATGCTCAGCACACAAGGAATCATCCTATTAATGACTAAATTATAAACAGCAGCCTTGATGGTTCACAGTCAATATGAGTGGAAAATTCACAAGAAATAACTAATAACAATTTCCTATTTGTGCTTGACGCGGTAGTAATAGAATGTTCTGGGCCTCACTGTATCTTGTAGAGTGTCAGATATGTCATCCAGCGATTCAGTGCCGTTCCCAGAAGGCCCTTCTGTGCCATTCTGTAAACTGCAGGCATGTGTCTTCTGGGCATGATGTACTCCCACTATTTGACCCTGAATGGCAGCTCCCGCCAGTGTTGCGAACATTTCCATGCCCATTCCTGAGAGGCAACGAAAATTCATGAAATTTTTTCAGTTTATATACAGAAAACAGATTTCAGTTAAGGTAATATCCTATAAATCCAAGGTATCCTGCTTAAATAATAATTAAAAAGGATGACTATGATCTACCTAGAGGTTGTTTTTTTCACAAACCAACATTTTTGTTTTTTATTATTTGCATATCTTTTTCTTTTTGAATTGCTTGAATTCCAGTACATTTTAATTCAACTTCCTGATTCAAATCTGATTCAAATTCAGGAGTATAAGAGGTATTTCTTCAATTTAGTTACGAATGGTGTCCAATTTTGGTATTTTGATCTGTTGTTGGTCTGTGATTGATAGAGAATGATTGTAGAGGATCTGATTGTGACAGTAATGATTGTCAAGGCTCTAAGCAATGAAGGAAACTTCAAAGTTCAAGTTTTCTCTCCCCCTTTTTTTAACTCCTCTAAGGACAATAAAGTTCAAAAACAGATTTATGCTTCATTTAATCGTTTTGTAGATATCGACTGATATATTTTTTGATGTGACTGTGTTAACCATGCTAAACATTTAGAAAGATACATTGCAATTCCATCAACTTCCTACAATCTCATTGATTTAATTAGACATCGGACCACACTGACTGCATTTTATGGCTATTTCTTACTGTAACCAGTGGCTGAGTCTCGATCCTTCTGATTTCCTCCCAGAAACATGTTTAGGGAAGTATATGGTACATGGTAGCTCTAAACAAGATAGAGAAAGGGGAAAATTGCTATAGAGTGAGTTATGACTCAAATAACACTACAGTGTTAAGTAATATATTTACTATATTCACTTCACCTGAAACAAGTGGAAACTATAGTGTCATTGTATATTAATTCAAAACTAATTTAAATTAATTTCTCCCTATGTAGGAAATTGTAAAATGTGTAAAACAACATAAAATTATAGGCTAATATTTCTAGACTTACACTCATGAAGGTGTCAAACAGACAGGACCATGTGAAGTACCAGCCGAAACTGAAGCCAGAGGACATGGTGTCCTGTGGGGTATACCAGAGCATAACGTATGACAGGACCCCAAGTGGCATTGT
>JAUCMT010005342.1:0-25454 GCA_032357475.1 Enteromius thamalakanensis | reverse complement strand
GATAGATAGATAGATAGATAGATAGATAGATAGATAGATAGATAGATAGATAGATAGATAGATAGATAGATAGATCCGAAATCGTCCTCTATATCCTTAAATAGGGCACTATTTGCAACCCAGTCGCACGACAGGTCGTGACAATATTACGAAATTAGCCTAAAATCTATTAATTCGTGTCAGGGACACCAATATTTCATTATTTCCATGACTCCAGCACGAATGTAAATACTACGACCCCATTGGATGCATCCTTTCGTGCTGGACTAAGAATCGTGTCCGTGCCAAGAAAAAAAACGTGTTGAGGGGACAGCCATTTTAAGTGGTGTCCCACGATCCACATCAAAACATGAGTGTACAACCGATGTACACACAAAGGCTAGATAATGGCCATAAGTGTCGCGCGCCGAATGAATTCCCGGAAGATGGCACCCGCTGCTAATCATCCATCCGCTCATTTTACAAAACACTCGTCCGTGGCGTAATACAGCATAATACAACACAGGTACATTCAACATTGATTTTTAATTTGTTATATAAAACTCCTGTTTATATGATTTGAATAATTTAATCTTATTACTGGAGCTACCTGTTTTAAATGATTATGAAGCAGCAAGCAATCTATGCAAAAGCGGCAGTCCTTCCGGTGCACATAGTGTCCCAAAGCACTCACTCGTTTTCACACACTTCTTCAAGTGAACTGACTAAACTAGTGGACTAAACTAGAGAATAGTGAATGATTTCGGATACAGCTCTAGACTGAATGATTGATCTTAAAACATGTCAGTGTCTTAAGACGCACAACAGTAATGCTTTTCTCTAAGAGCAGTGTATATAAAAATTACTTAATTATCCTACTTGAATTATGGCATAATCCTGGTTTACTCTAAGCCCTGCCTATGAAACCAGGCCTTAATACCCAAATAAAAAGACTTCATACACTAAAAATGCTGGGTTAAATTCTGGGTTGTTTTCAACAAGTTGGGTTAAATTTTTAAACCATGTATTATGGCATAGCATTAGAATCGCTGAATATATGCTGAACAGCGAAAATATTAGAGTCTTTAGACCTACTTGTCATAAAATATCTTAAAACTTAAAATACATTTCTTTATTATTTATATTAGATGTTCCACAACATAAAATATTCCTCAGATATTCCAAAAAGTCATGTCTTTCTTGCTTCCCAGCAGCACATATAAATATCTTCTCAGAAGTCAAACACAGCAAATCAAACCTCAACCTCGTTCTGATTATTATCACTAAAAGACTACATTTGTACAGTCGAAACCTAGTAAAAGAAGCCTGTGCTGATAGAAAGCTGTAATATAATAGTTCATTAATTATTCGCTTGAACACCTTAAAAAACAAATGTGTTTTAGAACATCAGTTTACCAGTTTTGTTGTTGCATTTGGTTTTTTTCTTTCTTACAAACAAAGCATGGTTGAATTTGCATTAATTGTTGTTACCTCGGATAAGTAATATTGTTATGTTAACCAAATAGAACTTAGCTTTAGGGCTAAAATCACATGGGTCTCTTAGTCCAATCCTGCTTCAGGAATACCAATATCTTGTAGAGTTCAGCTCAAAACCTAATTAAACACACCTAAACTAGACTTTCAGGGTCCTCAGCATTACTAGAAACCTTCAGACAGGTATACTCTGGCAAGTTGGAGCAAAACTATGCCGAATATTGAGAGCCCTATAACACAACTAGAACGTTTCATTCCCAGACACTCACTGATTAAACAACATTATTGTCGCTGCAAACCACCATGACAAGGACAATTCATGCTAAATAAAAGTAATGCTGAAATAAAAATTACAGGAACAGGACCCAGAATTATTTTGCACACAATTGTAAATGTTCCTAAACATTCCCACACTACACCACCTGGGTTAAATAATAATAATAAAAAACAATAATCCACTGAAAAACACTTAACATTTTCAGAATGCAAAATAATAATACATTTTGAAAAGACAGCACAAGAACAAACATAAATACAGTAGTAGTTACTATACAGTAAATGCGATGAAAATGAAAATAATCAATTAGAGAGTGTTAAATACAGTTTTATTGTGTTATCATATTTCCTATTAATTTTGTACTGTTTTTGTAAAGTTTTATATTGTTACGGTATAATACTGTTTTGATCTGTTTGCTATTTGCAGTGGATACAGATTACTTTTTTCATTGGTGAACTGTACTGAAATAGTTAGGCCAGTTTAGCCCGCAAACAATAAAATAATTGTTCATTATACAGTTCATGCAACCTACAACAATTAATAAAATAAAAACATACACTCAGCTATGAATTGCATGCCACTAAACTCTGTCTCCATTTCCCATTTCAGAAAAGGTCACCTTATTAAAATAACTTATCAAATATTCTCAGGTCATGGCGCACACTTGTACAGTTCTGTGGCGGTCTGCTGAAGAGCGCGTGCTCCGGCCGGCAGGCGGCGCTGTAAGTCGACAGATTCAACAAACCGTCAATGATTCACAAACATCCAGCATCAGACTCAGAGATCCGAGATCCGCGTGGAGCGTGGAATTAACATGCAATTTAGTAAAGAAAGTTACAGTAGTAACGATAATTAGATACTGTCGTAAAACCATGATTAGTTTTCATAAAGGAAGAGCTCCGTGATAACACCCTCAGCCAACATCACGGAGACGTCTGTTGGACATCTGCAAGATGGAGCTATTTTTATTTTTGTTTATTTATTGCGCAATATGTCTAGGACGTTTCTATCAAATGTCAAACAGGCGTCTACAAATGTCCTTAAGATGTTTGTGATTTAAAATATAGCCTGTGTGAAGCTGACATCTTAAAGACGTCTATCAGTTGTTTGTACAAAAATGTGCTTAAAAGCAATGCTTAACAAGCATCTTGCAGAAGTAGCTTTTGTGTTGCGTAAAGATTCTCTTATGACTCAAACAACGACGCGACCGCTTTTATTTAAATTTCTAATTTTTCGACAAATGCGCATAATATGCAAAGGTTTAATGAATATGCTTCACCTTCTGTATCGGTGAGCTTGGTTTGATTATTTATTTTGTCTGTATTAAATCGGTGTGTGTGGCTGAAACGTTCTCCGAAAACAGCGATATTTCGGCAAAAACAATTAGCAGGTGAGACCTTAAAAAATAAAATAAAATGATAAATATATAATAAATCGGGTTGTTCTGACTCGTTGCCTGTCAGTCTCATGAAATGTGAGCAAATTAGAAAAGAACGGATTTTAAGGCGCACTTGTTTTCGCCCATAATCAGCCACTAAGAGACCGCTTTATTTTTTGACTTAACTTTGTTATTAGGCTATAATAATAATTTGTTATTATAATAATAACAACTAATAACTTTGTTATTTAGTCATGCTCACTGTAAGTCACTGAAGCGCATTTCCACCAAATGGATTATTATAATTTAATTAACTGATTTTAGGAAATACGTTTTAGTACATCACAGCTGAACAGCAAATACTGTATAGCTGCGTTTATACGGTTACTAAACATACAATAAGGACAGGCTATTCAAATTGTAATTTAAAATTGGTAACACTTTCGATAGGGAACAATATTCAATATTAAATTGATGCTTATTAGCATGCAGAAATTAATTATGCTTTATTTTTCATGGCCATATTTTAGATTTCTTAACATAATTCTTACTGGGAAAACTGCAGTTAATGGTGAAAATGTGTTCGCTAATCTAAAGTGTAATTCTTTATTATATTTTAAATAGCCTAGCACACTACGAACCACAATATTGTATTTCATTTTATTAAAGCATGCTAAGCAATAACGAAATTCAACAGTAGATATTTTGAAGCATATTTTAAATGCTAGGTTGACCTTTCTTTTCCTTCAAATACAAAATCATAACAAAACGTGGTGTGAGGAAGAGGAACATTTTCCTCTCTGTATTTATGAAACTGTATCCGTGGCAGACCAATAAAGCTTGAGTATACTTGAGTATATTTAAGTATATATACTTAAATCTGAATAAACAACAAAATTAGTTTTAAGACCGCATGGGTTGGCCAGTGAAGCCTATTTCTGTTTGAATATTAGTACGCTTGTCTTTGAATTCATTCACGGTTTTAACGTTTGCATAGGCTAATATTGTAATAGTTGACAAGTAACATTACGAGCACGTTTTTAAGAGTTAGGCACAAACGTTTACCATGTAAAATTTAAATTAATATCTCATTTATGTTCATTATTTTACTGTTTTTAAACGTGTAATTTCAGGGTTTAAAGTCACGTTCAACACACGGAAGTGCTGTTATTTAACAATGAATAAAATCGGTTTTGTTGTTAGTTAGAAACCATGTAGGCTATTAGTTCTGTATTACTTTGAAGGAATATAATGCACAAAACGGCATTTTAAATAGGCTTAGACACAATATACACATATGTACATAAATATAGCCTACTTAATATACAAAGGCTAAAGGCAAAAACTAATGCTTATACATAATTCTTGCGGTAACGGTAGATGGCGACATTGCCCCGCGTAATCTGGTAAATTGTGGCATAGGCTGGTTAAGCACGGGCCTCGAGCTCAGCAGTCGGGGTTAAGCGGAGTTAACCTCGGCACGCTTGTTGATTTTCTCTATTCATTCTGCTCAATGGCAATTTTAATAATCCTCAAATTGAGCTAAGAGACGGCCCTGCTTTTATTTGACTGTGCCTGATTCAATGGGAGAATATAACATGTTTTTGACAACTGAGATTTTATTTAAATTGAGATTTTATTAAGACATTTGAAATGTGAATGAAACGCATTTAAAGTTTAAGATTTAGAGGACATCATCAATGCACATAAAGAGCGTACTAAAAGTGCGCCTATTTCGTTTTACGAGAAAAACAGATTATTGATCAGAAATCGGCTTCCTTTGCTATGTTAAGGTGATATTTTTTTTTTTTACCGTTGCAACCCATCGTTCTCTGCTGTATTTTATTTTTTTACAGCAATCTAATAAAGACGTTTTCTTTTCTTTTGAAATGTGAAGAAGGGAGTTATTATTATTTCTAAAAAGACACATTTTCTCAGACAGTTGTCTAAATGCATACAGTAAATATAGCTTGTTCAAATATTTGACCGGTATTTTTTTATCCAAAGAAGCGTATCAAGTTTGGGGGAGTCTCGTGTATTCCTAGGGAAGTGGTAGATTGATTTTAATTATTAGATATGGATATAAAATGTAATCATTTTCTTACAACCAGTTTCAATGATGCAGTCTTTGGCGTGTTTTACGGAAAACAAAAGAACTCATTTACACATGGTTAAGCAATAAATAAATACACGTATTGTTTTGTTTTTTGAGAATACATCGTTTTATTGTACTGTACATAACTGTAATTTGTCAACTTATTAAACTAACAAAAAGTGCAATCATTATTATTCTAATACGGTTTTCGTAGGCCCCTTTCCTTTTACACATGAGTTACCCACAGACCTACACACTCACCCCTGAAAATATAAGAGGTGGAATTACTGAAGAGCCGTCAAAAAGAAACACACATAAGGTTTAGACAAATAAGATACTTTGTAATCGAGTGGGTTTGTGACATGCATCGATTTCCACGCCACTGAACTCAGGAGTCAGCATTACGCGGTGTTGCTGAGTGCATCGAAAATAACTAGCTTTAATTCTACTACGACTTTATTTGCTCAGTTATCGAGCACTTTTAACGTTTTATCCTCGTTGGAAATGTGGTCAAATCAAACAAAAGTCTTGGCTATCGATTATGGACTTGATAAACAGATTTGTTAAACAACATGTCTCCTCATTTGCAGACGTTTCGAGGTTTTTCCAAGATAGTAAATATATGTCATAATTTTTCCCAAAAAAATCCCAAACGCTCTCCCTCCCTCTGGAGTCCTCAGTTCCGATCAATTCATTTCGTCCTTCATAGTTTCTCTCAGTAAATACGGAGAGGTGATGACTTCCGTTGATTTGATTTATTCTTCATTGATAACCGTGCCTCACGCGCACACAGTCTCGTAATTTGCGAGTTCGGATTTATTATTTTTTTGGCTTGTCAATGTTTAAATTACATAACGCACGGCTTTACATCTTGACAGACTCCTTGGTGATGAAGCTGATGATGGTAGTAGGATCCACTGCTGGAGGGATGAAACGACGTAATACCGTTGAAGTTCAGCACAAAGTCTTTTCTGTCACAGACTGGCGATGAGTGGGTTTGGTATCGAGACATTCCTGCTGGTGAAAAAGAAAAAAACACACCATTATTAATATATTACTAGAATAATGCAATAATCGAAAGTGTCCTTAACTGCCTTTACAGTCTTCTTAGAAGCGGATGCCTTGTATTGCTTGCGTTTCAGTTTAGCGCTTTTACAGAAAAAAAGTAATATTGTTTTCAGGTTTAATAGAAAACATGCTGATTACCAGCAGACAATGTATTCTAGTGTTTCCACCGCCATGCCAGCATTTGAAGAACAATGCTATTGTTTTCTCTAAGTGAACTGAGTTCAACCAATGTCAAACATCCTCCCATTTTTGTTTTTAACGCATTATGCATTATTATAATTATAACAATTATTCACAGTATTATTCCTGTGTTTTCTTATATTTAAACCTCATTTAGGTGGCTAAGTGTTGATTTCTGTCCACCTGGGCCTCATACGAAGCCTCACAGTTAAACAGCCCGCACTGGTTAAACTGAACACACGTGTAAAATCCGCTTTAGTTTGCATTAATGTCGGGGTTTTATTACCGAACTGCTGGCGAAGACGGCACTGTTTTCTTAACCTTATGAAATGATGGGGAAAAATCGCAAACGGCTCATAAAGGCCTTCTGCGTCACACATCTGCTATTTTCCTAATTATATTGTGTCTCCAAAACATCAGTCCAGGAAAATCAGCTCGAAAAGTTGTCTGTGATTGTTAATTGCAACGCACAAACTTTAATCAATTAGTCTAAATGCGCCCTTAAGCACACGAAACTTAAAACTATGTAGGCCTCGGGGGAAAAACACTTAATACATGATTGTACCCTCGCGTAACTTTGGAATATGTCATTTTACATGTTTTCCCTTATTATAAATAATTATCGATGAACTGGCATACTGGTTGCAATAATATGCATTTTTAAAAGCATTAATGAAATGGCTTCGACAATCTGTGCTACTTTAAAACATCGAAAAAGGCTGAATCGTTACACATGATGCCCGCTAAACACGCAGTGCCTCTTGTATACAAACTTGATTTGCGTGCTTAAAATGTAATATTGAGGCAGGCTTTAAATTCTAAACGATATAACATTAAAATGTTTTTTTAACATGAGCAGCAATTGATTTTTGGGAAGTTTATGGGAAGCTACGCTCTAAAAAACGCACCCAAATATGGATTAACCCAGCAGTTGGGTTAGATTTTTACATTAAAGTGAGTCGGGATGGTCCATATTAGAGCCAAAATTGCAATGAACAACCCAACATTTTTTTAGAGACTACTTACTACAATACTTGTATAAACGCAGACCTACTAAACACAGAAATATCAAATCGAGACAGTGTAAAGGAGTGAGTGCGTTAGCGGCTTTATACCTGAGATGTCTGCCGACTCTCTGCCGTTGTGATGCAGATAGCCCTGCTCCAGGGAATAAGGCGGCATACTCGAGTGTAATCCAGGGGAGTTTGGGCTGCTGGAGGCCAGCGGCTGCTGTTTAATGTAAGGAGACACACCTGATGAAGCCCAATGTGCCGAGGCGGCTCCGTACGGCGAATGGCACTCCAGAGAGCCGCTCATGCCGCTCGGCGGAGAGTGAAGCGGGCTGTTGCTGTTTTCTGGGCCGTACTCGCCATTGGAAGCCACTTGGCATGCCGTCATGTACGTGGAGCCCGAGCTGGGCGACATGTGTGAGACATGATGGCCTGTGCTGAGGCTATCGTAACCCGTGTGAACGCCAGGCACAGGGTTGCTCATCATATCCAGATTATAGCCGTTGGCGTGGCAGGCCAGAGACGCGGAGGGCGACTGGAAGTCGAAGTTTTGGGGCAGCATCGAAGCGCCGAAGCCGATGCCGTTCATCATGCGGTACATGGGTTTGAGCGCCTGGCATTTCCTTCGGAAACCCCGGGGCCTGCGTCGGAAGGAGCCCTCCTCGAACATGAACTCGCTCCCGGGGTCGATGGTCCAGTAGTGGCCTTTTCCCGGCCGCCCGAGGCCTTTGGGAAGCTTGATGAAACACTCGTTAAGAGACAAATTGTGCCTGACGGAATTTTTCCAGCCCTGGTAGGAACCCCTAAAAAACGGGAAACGCGCTTGGAGAAACTGATAGATTTCACTCAGCGTTAACCTTTTGGTCGGAGAGCTCTGTATCGCCATGACTATGAGAGCGATGTAGGAGTAAGGCGGCTTTTCGGGGCGCCTCATGCCCGAGTTGGACTTTTTGCCCTTGCTGGCGGTCGCAGCTGTGCTCTCCAGCGCTGTCTGCGTGCTCTGGAGCGCCGAATGCATGGCACTGGACGCGGGGCTGGATCTGATGGGAGCCGGCGTGTCCAGCGGCTGCTGAGAGCTCTCAGTCGTCATCGCTAAGCCTTGTAGCCCAAAGGAAGCTGGACGGATGTAAGAAGACGTAAGGGTTCGGTCTTTAGAGAATGAGAGTCGGGGCTAAAAACACGGGTGGGAAAAACACTATGCGTACTCCGAGGAAATCTCTCTTAAAAGCCAGTGTCTCTCCGAGGTCAGTGCGCCACAATTGTGCTCCTGGTTGAAGCCACCAGCTGTGTGTCGCCAGGATAGCGACCCCTCCTTAGTCTCTTGGTGGCCATCGTGAAGACTAATCCTTTAAGAGAAGGAAACTCAATGCTCCAGAGTCCTCTGGCGCAAAGACGTGCGGCCAAACAAAACGCGACCACCTATCAATTCGTAAATCTCTCTCTGCCCCCTAGATCCCCGCTAAATTCGTCCAAGAAATCTCCTCAAACTGCAGAGACCCACCCCTTTTCCATGTCTGGCATGCCTCCAGCTATCGGTCTGGCAGGAGGCTGTGCAGAGTCCGAGCAGAGAGACTCCCCACCTCCCCTCTGACAGCCTAAATACACGCAATAACGCCATTTATCAAGCCTAGTCCGACGTTTCAATCAACAGCGCCACACGCCAAACACCGGGGCGAAGGCTGTCAGAGCTCCAGTAATTAATGGCGTGTTTTGGTGAGAGTTCTGGCACTGGAGGACGGGAGGTTGAAATAGAAAAGCACTTCTAGTGAGTGGCACGATGTAATGGCGCGTTTGGCCGTCGAGGGAACAACGTGCGAAGCAAGAGTTCATCGCTTCGCCTAAGAGCGAAGAATGCGAGCACGTAAGGCAGTGACCTGGTTGAGCATCTTGTCAAGTACGCATGATGGGGGTGGGCGAAAAAAGTCCGTCTCCGAGTGTATACAAGTTCTTGTAAAGGGCTGTTCTGGATAAATGATTTTGACATGAGTGGAAGCAGGCTTTTTCCATCAGCCGCTGCGCCAGCGCTCGGATACCACACACATCGCAGTGTCAGTTTACCGTCCCAGACCCCTATCATCCCCCCTGAGAGAGGGACTAATTAATTGTGGAAAGTGAGCTTAATTGGCCATACGAAAAAAAGAAAGAAAAGATCTCCAGCGCCACGCTACTTTCGTGATTACCGTGAAAGAAAAACAACAATAAATGCGCAAAGTCACTCGAATTTATTTTTAAATGATGTTTAATTAAAAACGCAACCCTGCATGCATGCATAATAATAATAATAATAATAACAATATAGGTTTTTTTAGGATTGCATAATCTAAGCTGTCGGTTCTATTATTAACGAATTTGGTTTTATTATTATTATTATTATACACGCGTCAATGATTAGGCCTATTTAAAACAATTCTTTGTGTCTGTATTTATTTGCTCTGTAAACTAATCGATTCTACTACTGTTTACTGGCCTCTTACAGTTTAAACATTAGGCCTTCACAGCAGTGTTTTTTTTTTTTTTTTTTTATTCGGCTCAGTCATGAATAAGCGCACTAAAATATACGAATGCAGTGCGCGGGCAATATTCACAGCCGTGCCTCGTAGGCAGCAACAAGCAGCCTCACATCTTCATCAAAGACAACAAAAGGATGTGGAGATAAAATCAGCCCTCGTCATAACAATAAAGGTAAAGAAAATAATCGCCCCAAAAATTCCCGGCAACATCAAACCCGCTATCCCCGCTGCGTTCAGGATGCACGCTTGACTTAGAAAAAGCCGTGCTCGGTGCAGAAGGAAAATACGCGAGAGACTTTGAAGGTTTCTCGTTGCGGGGATAATATTGTTGTACTAGACTGCTGGATTCCTCTACTGCTGTAGGTGACCTTCTGAGTAAAGGTGACAAATCGATCCGCATCTAAAGGCTGATTGTCAAAGAGCTGAATAATGCCGATATTAGAGCTTTTTACTCCCCGCGTGACAAGAGGCTCTTCGGGGGACGGATATTTGCAGTTCTGGACAGAAAATATAAATACTGAATCGCTAAATATATCTGTGTCCGCTCTCGGGGAAACTCTGCGAAGAAAAAACAAAGCCCTGAGTTCTCGAGGCGCCTGCGAATGACGAATGTTTCTCTCCCTCACAAGTCCAGCAACTTCAACAATTGTTTAAATTGCAATCAAACAAATAAACTGCACGATGATAACAAAGATTACGCTCTGTGGGGAATTGCTGACGTGGGTTTTAATTTTCGTCTTCATTTTGACATGAAAAATACAAAAAAAGGGATAATAAACAAATTTGGATACCTTTAAAAATCTAATCAACAAACAGTTATTTATATAAAAGAATACCATTTGACCTTGCGAAAGAAATTTGATGACTATAATCTCGTTTTTGAATCTCTCGCTTGTGCCTGCTGTTGGACAGTAGATATTGTACATTACATCCTGTAGGTTGCAGTATAGTCTCTCCAGATGATGGACCCTTTAAACGCCATAAATGGCAACAGGCCTGTCAGTTTGATTGGTGCTAATGACTTTCTCCTTGACGTCACGTTACACTTCATACGTAGAAGCTGAGGTCTGAGTTTTTTTTTTTTAGTTTGGCAGGAGCAAGTAGTCTGTAAGAAATAATGTCGATTTCAATTATTTGAATAGCATTTTTGACTGTCATTAAGGAACTGTAAATGGTAAAAATACCTGCATCTGCATTAATACGTCCACATTTAAAAAGATGAGGCTTATTCCCTTGCGCAGGCGAATGTTATTATGCACTCAATTAACTTTAGCCTATTAAATCGCCAATTGATTGTGGATTGGATATCATAATTCGTGCTTCTGCATTTAGGGAAATTATTGAGAATTATGAAAATTATTGTCTCTATTTGGCCAAAAGAAAACAGTTTTTTTTAAAGATATTAACAGGGATTAATATAGTTACATAATCCCAAAATATAATAATAATAACGAAAATGAAACAAATATAAAAATACAAGTTAATAAGTAAATGCCCAAATAATGAAACAAAAACCAACGAAAAATTAACAAAAACTGCTGCTACTGCAACTTGTAATAACGAAATGTTTGAGGGGTAAAGCCTATGTTTGAAGAATAGACTTTGTTTAAAGCAGAAACAAGGACACGTTTCCAAAAGAAGCATCTCCCGGCTTTAACTATAGATTATTAGGTAAATATACTTGGCCTTGACAGCTGAGTTACGTCTTATCTTCAGGACCGTGGACAGCTCGTGGAAACCTATAGAACTGGGATTTTATTTAAATATCCACAGCTGCCTGAAACTGAATCTGCTTTATTTTCTTTAATTGTCCTTCACCAAAGTCTCAAAGCATGCTGGACTATTAATATACACATGTTAAGGATGCGGATGCAGGGGAAGTGTGAAGACAAACAGAGGCGCCCAGACAGAAGGGCATTATGATAACACCACCTGCAGGCTCTGCTTTGAAACTCTCTGGCCATTGCAAAGATAAAAAATCATTCAGTTTAATTCAGGATAATCGGGAAATGTTCTTGTCCCAGTCGTTTCTATGGCAATGAGAAACCAGACTGGTTGAGTTTGTTTTAGGAATCATATTGTAATTTTAATTCACATTTGTTTGTTTGCTTTTTATCTCAATGAGCAGTAATTGGGCAGAGATGCGTTCTTGAAAATATGACAATAATATCACAGGATAGCATATTCTGAAACATCTGGCCATCAACTTATTTATTTATAACAATCAATTCGTGTTTCATTTAAAAACATGTTTTATTATTCAGTATAAAATGCGCATGCATTCTCTCAGAAACAAAATAGTTTACAATAATTCCAGTTTAGATGCAGGACCCTCACTCTCTTTGTAAGAACTCAAATCATGCTTGTCAGTTCATCTGAAATGACATGTTTACGCTTTTGAGGCACCTGGTTCAACACATTTACAACAAACACAAAAGACAAATAAATACACAGTCGACAGGTTAAAACAACGCAACCGCTCAGTAGGACGATACAAATAGAATAGCTATTAAATAGTTCACAACTTTCACTCCTTGTCATTCCGCATACAACTCTTCCCGGGCGACCTTTACGCAGGCGGATGAAATGTATATGTCTTTGTCAAGTCACAAGTGCTCAGAAAGTGCCAAAGTTGCCCACCCTGGACCCACGCGGTATTACGACAACAAGTAGTCGATCTTGAACGGGTGAAAGCCCGCGGACGAGTGCGGGATCGACAGGCACTCGGGTCTCAGCTGGAAGGGGAGAAAGTCTCGCTGGTGACGAAAGATGGTGGCGGGGTCCTCCGGGGCTCCAAAGGATGCAAGCGCCTGCGTTTGGGGAAGAGCCGCAGGGGAGCCCCGCATGACATATCCCCCGTGCCAGGTGTCGACTTTGCGTTCCTCTTTCCTGAAAGGTCGGCTGAGGATGCTGTCAATGGCGAATGAGCTTGTAAACTTGGTGCTGGAGGGAGGCGTAACGATAGTGTCCACCGCAGGAGCTTGGCCCGGCCCCTCTGGCTCCTTGCCCGCTTTTTTGCTGATGCGCTTTCTCCTCCGACGAAACACTCCGTCCGCAAAGGTGTACTCGCTCTGTGGGTTCAGCATCCAGTAGTTGTCCTTCCCCCACGGTCTGGAGGGATCTCGCAGCACCTTGAGGAAGCAGTCATTGAGAGACAGGTTGTGGCGCACCGAGTTCCTCCAGCCGGTGTAGCTGCCTCTGAAGAACGGGAACTTTTTCATGAGGTAGTCGTTGATTTCGGCCAAAGTCAGGCGGCCCGAGTTCGAGTCGCGGATGGCCATGGCGATCAGAGCGATGTACGAGTACGGAGGCTTGGGTCTCCTGGTGTAGGGCTTGCCCTTGCTCTCCGCGCCCGGAGGAGCAGGTGCGGGGCTGTGCGCCACGCAGTCTCCATCCGAGCCCAGCTCTTCCTCCGCGGACATCGGCGACGGGATGCTGCCCTCGGCGTCGCTGCAGAGCTCCGCGGGCTTGGAGTCGTAGTGACCCCCGCAGAAAACCTCCAGCTTCATTAGCTGAGTTCGTTCGTGGCACTTTAACTGTCCAAGCGCTCTAGTAGCAAGAAGACACCGGAGAAGGCGAGCTAGAACAAGCCAGGCGGAGCTGTCAAACACAATCCAACGCGCGAGACTGACAGGATCTGTACCTGCAGCAGATAAGTGCTCTTAACATCCCTAGCGCGCGCTCAGCTGTCTAATATAGGCGCTCACCTCTGGGTATGCCTACAGGGGCGGGGCCTGTCTTTAAGTCTTAAAATCACTCTTACAAAAACACACGGATCATGCACACCCTGTTTTGAAATAAAGCGGTCGAGCGTATGTGGACAGACATCAGACAGACTCGTGATGAATTGCTTTTTTGTTGTTGTTGTTGATTTGAGCCGAGTTTCGTCACGGCGAGGCTTCACCTGTGTCCTCGCTCACCTGTGCGCCGCGGAAGAATTTCACCTCAGGAAAGCAGGTGGCGTGCGTTTATCAGACATGGCATGCGGCGCAGTCAACACAGCTTTACCTGTAGGGAGAACGCTCCTGAAAAGTGCGTTTGGAGTTAGATCTAAATCATAACTAAACCATAATTTTAGTCGTGTCAATCACATCACTCATTCACATGACAGTTGTTTATGATATTATGTCTAACCTCTGGTGTAAAACATATGGATAGAGCACTGTTTAATTACTGCAGAAGAGGACGCTTTTATAACAAAACAGTGATATCTCGTCTGTGCAGTTGTTTAACATCCTATTTATCCACTTTTAGAATGAATCATGAATGTTACTCGTGCAGGTAAATAAAATGCACAGCTATAATAGTGTAAGGTTATATTAAACATTAAACACTGAATAAACTCATTTGACCTGTGGCACACGCCTAATGCAGAAAAAACAACTTCTATTGCATAAACAAGCAGAATGGGCTTTAGAATTATGCTTTATTATGCAAATATGTCATTTATTGTTTTGAACTTTCAAGTGGTGTGTTCTTCAGATGTTGGATATGCTTCAGTTCCAGGACACTCTTTTGTGTCTGCAGACTCCAGTAAAGGAAACAGATGCATTTCATACATACATGATTTGCATAATATACCACTTATGATTTGTACGTTTCATATTTCTCTGGGTTAAAGAAAAATGTCAATCGTACTAATACCACAGGGAAGAAAAGTCAACTTTGAGGTCAACTTTTTGTATTTCACACTCTCAGAAATAAAGCTGTCACAGAGGCATTACCGTTTCAAAAGGTACACTTTTGTACATGTTAGCTTCAAATATTTGCACTTTAGGTACTAATATGTAGCTTTAAGGCACCAAAATGTTCTCTTTAGGTACAAACATGTCCCTTTTGAAAAGCAACCGCCCCAGAGACAGCTTTTGTGCCTTTATTTCTGAGAGTGCACCTGTTCTGAGGTTAACAAGGTCACGCACGCTCAGTTATTCTGTGTTTATATTTTCTGCCTTTGTCAATACAATTGCACAAATAAATAAAATGATTATTTGTTAAAGTAAAAACTAGAATGTACTATTTACTAGAAAGTAAATACTAGAATAATTTGACATTTGATTACAGATGAATGATGTAGAAAATGCATTATTTCTGTGAATTATTCTGTTTTCTTCTTACATTCTCAGAAATAAAGCAGCAAAAGCTGTCTCGGTGGCGGTTGCTTTTTTTAAAAGTGACATGTTTGTACCTATAGAGTACATATTGGTGTCTTAAAGGTACATATTTGAACCTAATAGGTACAAAATTGAACATTTTGAAAAGGTAACACCTCAATGACCCATGCCAATACAAAATCCATAAGCATTAATGGTTTCTTTGCCTCTTTGCCAAGAAACAAGAAAAGTTTTATACGCTACACATTTGTAACAAATGTTTATTTAGTGACAGAATCGGTTTGAGACACACATTACCATCCTTCAGTCTCAGCACTGACGAGCAGAAACAGAGGATGCAGTATGTTTCATGTGTTGTTTCCTGCGGGTCTGGAGGAAAGAGAGCCCAGCAGTCTGAACCATAACTCAAATATTTAGATTTGAAGTGCTCTGCAGATCCTCATTAATGTGTGAGGAGAGGTTTACCACACTGGACGAAGCTTGGTCTCCGCTTCCATCCTGCGGCCGACCGCATTACACCTGCAGCACCTCATTACCAGTTCATCGTCTTTCACTGACCATAAAAACCAGTTCTGGGTGTGACGGGGAAAAAGCATGAGGCATACAGTCCTTTGCTAATTAATCAATTTAAATAAGTTGTCTATTAAATGCCCACAACGTGTGATTGAGATCTCACCTCTGCAATTCAAAAGGCAAGACCGGTCTATTTAGTGACTAATGTATGATTTCAATTAGATTTGTAAATATCATTTCAAGGTTCGCTCATTTTTTGAAGCAGTCAGAGCTAATTATATCAGACAAATGTAATTATTATCATACGCAGAATAGGAAATGTGAAGCTTGTTTTTGATGAATGTGAGTAACTCCGATCATGAGATTTGCGTGAAATCGGGGCATTTTTTCAAATTGGCCAAAATGTGCAATAAACGCACACCACCTGGTTTCCTACACTTCCCCGAATGTAATGAGCATAAGATTTTGGATCTCGTACTGATATTTGAATGCGGTTCATTAAAACTTGGCTGAATTGGTGAAGTGAAATGTCAGAGGCAGGGTTATTTTTCTTCCAGCAGTGGGGAATGAATGGGTATTCCTCTGAAAGCCTGGCCTGGACCTGCTTACTCCTCACTGGCCTAGCCAAATAAATACGGCACATACTGCGGTCTGCAGCGCTGCCTTCTGCAGGGCAGGTTCAACAAAAAAAAAAATATGATGGACCAGTGGAGTTACAGGCATGTGCACCCTCTAATTTTCCCCTCCTGTGTTTATGTGTGGCTTTCCAGATTGAAATTGTTTCCAGTAATCTGGAGCGCACAACTAACAGGCCTGAGCATAAACAGTCATGAGTGTAGCGCTTTTTCTTGAACAATGAGGCTGGAATTGAGAAATTTATCACAGCTTAACTCCTCCTATCAGTCTTTATTCCATTGTTTTGTTGAGATGATCTCCTACTGACGCCAGCAATATCCTTAATACAGCTTACATGCTAATCTTCTTCAGATCCAGGCTGGTATTATCAAATAAGCATCTCCGCTCCATTTTGATCCATCAAAGTTGGCCAATAAAGAGCAATCAACTCCGAAAACTGGTAATGAACCACCGTTGTGATCTGTTTTCCACAGCCTTCTTTCATAACGCTTGTTTATAATCTGAAACAGCATTCAGGCCTGCAGTGATTCATAATAACAGAAATCAGTCTGATGGAGCCAAGTACTGCTGCTTCAGTTCACTCTTTTTGAAATGCGAGGTAATGCATGAAGAGAAATTGATCAGGAAACCAGTCACTGTCTGCTAAACCAAAACAATTAATAATGGACAAAAAAAAATATATATATATATAATATATATATATTGTTTCAACTAGAAATATCTCTTTACCCCGCTTCCTAAAATTGTTTTGTTCAGTCAACTAAAATATTTTAACATTAAGCAACTAATTTTTTTAGTTGACTAAACAAAACATTTTTAGGCAGCGTTGTAACAAGATATTTCTAGTTGAAACAACTTTTTTGTTTACAGTATTAATAAAAACCAGTTAATAAATCTGATTATTAAGTAAGCGATTTACAAGTTAGGAATAGTGGTGACATTTCCATTTAGGATGTAGTTGTTTATTAGCATGCATATTACTAACGTAATATCTGTTTATTAGTACTTATAAAACAAATACGAAGATTATTTGCAATATCAGATAAACAAGTTTTATTGTGTTTTATTTTGTGTTTTTAAACCCAACTGTAGATGGACTGAGATTAACGAGTATGCACAATCAAACCATGATTTTCCAAAATGGTTAAAACTGAATTGACCTTTCTTTTTTTTGCATATTAATGCTTTATTGTGCATAATCTTATTTTAGATCCATTAATCAGAGCCGGGTAGTTACTGACTACATCTGGTTTACATCAGATTCCAGAAGAATCAAGCACACAGAACTGAAGTATACGACTGTACAATGCTCTTAATCTGATTACAGTTACATTTTATTGATTACATGAATACAAATTATTCACACAATGGCGTAAATCATTATTGATTCTGAAAGGGAGTATATACATTATTGTCATTGTTATGTTCAGGTATTCTCAAACTCCTTTGACGTGACAGATCACCTATTAAATGATTGGAATATTTGACATGAAAGTAGAATTCTGAATATATTCAATTAATTCATATTAATTTTAAATTCTTTTTATTCTTGAATGAAGTTAATGGTGCTGACATTTTATTATAACAGCAAAACAGTTGAGTGGTTTTTAATGACAATTACCTGCAACGATGTTAATAAAGTCAGTAAACATTATATTTACTTGAAATATATTGAGGAAATTAATATTTGTTTTCAGTTCGCTAGTGTTGATTAATGGTCACGTTGGAATGGTAAACAGGCAAATTATTTCTGTTTTTAGTGTTCAAATGTGTAAATAATTTATTTGCCTTTTTAATGGTTTAAATAATTATTACCTTTTAATGACTCTCACCCACTCGTTCTCATATTACACCCTGCAGTACTGTGACGTTTACAGCATGGGATTCAAAATATGGAATATATTTTCTTTCTCTTTGCTTTTTATATCAATATGGTTTGTTTAATAATATAAGCTTTAAAAAAGTAATCCAAAATGTATATATTTGATGTGGTTCACTGACTTTAAGAAAGAAAACAAAACATTTAAAATGCTTTTGCTTGCAAAGTGACTGATAATTGATGCTTATTTTTATTTCTGGATGAATAGAGATTCCAGATCAGGGCCGGACTCAAACACCTTAATGGGAACATGCCTGTAATGCCAAGCATAGTTTTAACATCTCTACGTAATTCATAATACAATGCATTCTTTGTATTTTTCATCAATAAAATAATCACTGTCGTCAGCACTTTCTGTTCCATAATTACCTATAAAAGCATGGCGGGTGTTTAGATATGTGCACGTATCATAGGATGCCATTAAAAGTCTAGAAGACTATATTTGAAGTTCCACAGCTAGTTTTGTAGATAAACGCTGCTCTGGGGAGAATACAAGTTCTAACTAAATAGTTAAATGTGAATTTCACTATGTGGAGAAAAATATGATCCAAATATGATGACGAAGTAGAATTGATTGGATATCAGACAATGCTGATTTGGTGATTGCTGTAAAGGATCAGCGGATGAAGATGAACAGGGTTCAAGTTCTTTCACGTTCTTTGATACGAGGACTAGAAAACAGAGGCTGGTGCAGAGACAGGTCTGAACCTGCGGAGCCCATTGTGAATCATCTATTTTGGTGCAGAGGTCTCTCACCTTGACACCGTATAAAAAACCCAAAGACAACAGAGAAGTCAGTAGTCAAAAGTGAATTCTGGAGTCCCACGATGTGATGAGATGAATGGCTTAAGACACGTTAAAACACAAGAAAACTTCAACACATTTTCAGAATGTTTATGAGAACCAGAATAAATCTTGTACACAATGCTGGCCAAAATGATTAAAACACTAGTATAATCAGTTGTTTTTATATTTCTCTCTAGTGTGTCAGTAGGAAATATCACTTTACATTTACAAACATTCATTAGGCCATTAGTTGTCATAACATTTTCTGATTCTGAAATCAGATCTGATCATCTTCAGTCCGTCTGGAATAAACACGGACATGAAGACACAGAACAAACGGAGACAGACTAAACCCAGAAGAACTGTGTCTCTGAGACTCTTGGAGTTCAATAGAAGTAAACTATTTTTACACAAGTGCCTAAAAGCTTTAAGAGTACTGTAGCTTTGCACACACACACATACATTTAAGAACTTCATACGTATGGCATTTAAATATGCTGCATATTCTTAAATACGTATATAACTTAATATAACTTCACAACAGAGAAAGTAGGATATGGGTTTGATGTTTGATGTTAACTGATGTTTAAAATATTTTTTTTTCAAATGGTGTTTAGTGACTAGACAGCTTCGACGTTTGTGTTGTTCAGTAAGGTCATGATCTGGACTCAGTGACCCCGGGTCAGACTCAGAGAGAGGGAGAAGGGCTGATGAGGATCCCGGGGATCTGCAGCAGTACAGAAGCGTGCCACTCCTCTGCAGGAGTAACCTTCCCCTCCCTCCTCACTATACTCTTTTTTTTTTTCTGTCTAAACTTGAAAGAGCCAAACAACTTACTCACGCAGGAGGTTTGCACGAGATCCCGCCGTCCCTCCCCCGGGAGCGCTCTCTCTCTCTCTCTCTCTCTCTCTGCTGTGATCGTCCTCAGATTACAGAAGACACAAACTGTTGCTTTGCAGACCTCTCTTCTTAGCCGGAGGATTCAGTCAGAGCTGCTCGTTCACGCTTCAGGAGAAATAACTGAGTTTCATTCCGTTGAGCTTCTGTATGCATTTCTCCTAAAATTAGGCTACTCCTGAGAAATAATTATAGATAACTGGAATAATTATTGTAAGAGCTACGAAATGGCATGATAAAGGTCATGGAGGAAATGCTTGAGTTCACATTCTCAGAGATCTCTGACGTCTCGGCAGATCAGAGTACAGCCTGAGATGCTGTTCAGATCTATGGAGAAACATCCACGAGTTTTCACAGAAATCTCCATTTGCTCTCAGTGCAACGATTTTAATAATATCATAAATATAAATATATAACAGTACACTGTGAGAAGATTTGCTGTAATTATACAGCTGGATGCAATTAACTTACTGTACATGTATGTTTATCAAATTTATTGGCAACAGTTTGTTTAAAGATAAATGAACATTAAACAAACAAACGTCTTTTACTATATAGAATAAAACTATGAAAAGTGCCTGCATGAGACTGTTATTTATTTATTTTTTCCTGTAAAGATAATTTAAATCTACAGTAAGTTCATGGCATCCAGCTGCCAGTAATACTGTAATTTCTACAGGAATGTTTTACGGTATATATAAATGTTCAAATAAGTTTTGAAGAATAAATTGTCAAACTTTTGGTTCAAATAATGCTACATTTGCATTCGTTGTAACACAATATTTATGTAAAAAAATCAAACAAAATGCTTATTCTGACTTATACATATTAAAATATATAAAAGAATAAAGAATCAAATTAAATAATATTGTGTTTTCAATGATGACAAATGGGTAAAATCTAGGATAGTGGCAAAAAATCAAGTACATATTAGTTATACATATATATATAACTAATTTTGACAATAAAAACAAACTCTGGAAAATTAATAAAAACTCTGTCATAATTTCTTCTTTCCTTGATTTTCTATTGTCTGTTGTAAACAAACAGTTGCTGGTATTTTTGATACTATGGGAGTAATAAAGCTGAATAAATATCAGTAGGTGTGATAGCCCTGTGCTCGTCTGATGTCAGGTTATGATGGGTTCTGTAGAACACCCACAGAGCTGAGGTCCTGCTTCTGTCCTGGAGGTTACGGTCTCGTAGCATTCAGCTGGTTTCAGTGGAACATTTACTTTCACACACACACACACACACACAGATCCTGGAGTCACAAAACTGTAGCGTTTTATGTGTTCGCTCTACTTGTCAGGGTTAGATTTCAAACACAGCTCACCCCGTGTGAGATATGTGGAGCAAGCCGTGACAGGTCAGGATCTGCAGAGACGAGTGTGAAACAGGAGAGCTTTAAAGCAGCTGATTGTATAATGACAGCTCTTAACACGGGCGCTAATAGTTTACTTCTTGACTGACATTTGCAAGCTGGTATGCAGAGCTGTTGAGCGGCGTCTAGCCAATAAAAAGTAAAAATATGAAGGCAGTTCATTTAATGTTGCATAGTGACTCACTAGTGACTTGTGAAATGTTCTACTAGCTTATGCATTAATACATATTTATATACTGTATTGACGCATTAGCTAGCAGTAACCAAATATTCAGTGTCAAATCTATCACCTGAAAATAGTAAGTCCTTAAAAATGTTGATCGATTAAAAAAAACTACCCTTCCACTTATTGTTTTCATGCTTAAAACAAGTTTGTTTGTGTATTTATTTAAATGCTGAATAAGATTTATTTTAATGTGTTTTATTTTTAATGCTTTTTTATGTATGGATTTACTGGAATGAATAATGATCGGAATAATTTTCACACAGTGTTATAACTCTAACTGCAATCAAGCTGCTGACATAGAATGATAATAATGACAATAAACCACATGAAAAGTTGTGATATTTCACTTAATATTGCTCCTCTGCACCCAACAGTCATCCTCCCTCATCTTCTCGATACTCCTGTGTTGTGGGTTACCAGGGTGATGCAATGTGGTTGTTAGGGTGTTTAGTGTGTTGCTGTGTGGTTGCTTAATTTTAACATGCAATAATTGCAGTGCAATAAGTGCCACAATAATCTCAGTCGGTCTCAAGGTGTTTTTTCTCTAAAAGGCAGGATGAATCCAGATTCATGTTGACATTTTGCACTTTTATTTTTGTGTGCAACATTCATAACGAAACCATTAAAGACAGCAATTACAGCTGGCACCGAAACGAAGGAGGGAACACAGTGCTTCTCCTCACCTGTACATGAACTTGGTTTCTCGCAATCTTAATTGATGGTACCGGTGCATTTTTGCTTCCACCTGCTCTGACAGATTGTTTACCGCAGCCCTGAGGTGAGAAGACAACACAACCAAAATAGAAACTTCAGCAGGCAGCAGCCTGCTGCTCACAAAGCCGTCCAGGTTATTTACAGCATCGCCATTTATTTTTCTCAGAGTTGAAAGGTTCATTTGCAGCGAAGCCACAAACAAGAAAAGGCGAACGGGAGATTTGAATAACACCAAACTGCAATTGCCAGAGTCAAGTGTTTTATCTGATGTGATGTTTCTCTGACTGACACACTTCTCTCCAGTTCTTCTGTTAGTCTGGAGATCCATTGTGTTCTGCGGGCGAAGCCGAACCCGGTGACCTGCTGAACGTTGATAGGTTCACGCTGGTTTGCATACAGTTGTCTGGATGCCGAAGTGTCACAATGTCGACTATTATGGCGAAATCGAAGTGCACGGTTTGCGATGATATACCAACAATCTTATCTCGCTCCCAAAACCACGCCAGCTTACGCAATGTCAATTACATTCAAATGCACAGTTAAGGGAAGCCAATGCAAAGCAGAATGCTTGTTTTCTGTCTGCTCGGTGAATGATCTCATTCAAAATCTCTGGGACTTCCAAACATATTTTCATGAATGACTGATAACCTGACAGAGAAGAAGCATCACAGCGAATGACATGAATTGTGGTAATAATGTCAGACAGTGCTTTCATTTCCATTCACACTGGCTGATTCACTCTCAACCAAACTGAATTACAATTAATTTAGCTGAGAATTCATTTAACGTCTCCCGAATTCCAGAAATGCTGGAACATTATTTTTTACATTTGAGAAAAATTACAAATGTAAAGACTTTCGAATCACATGAGTCAATATTTTATTCACGATATAATGCAGATAGCATAGCAGATGTCTGAAGACGTCTGGGAATCGAGGTTGTGATTTTCTGGAGATTTAGAATTTTGGTCCCATTCTTGCCTGAAGAGTTTGTAGTCATATTCAACATATTTATTTGCTTAACGATGCTCCAAATGTTCTCTATAGGTGAAGGATCTGGACTGCAGCGGGTCACTTCAGCTCTGGAGTCTTCTTCTGCTGTTGTAATCGCTGCAGTGTGTGGTTTAGTATTGTCTGCTGAAATACACAAGACCTTCCCTGAAATACACCTCATCTGGAGGGGAGCATATGTTGATCAAAAACCTTTAAACAATAAATGTCAGGTTAATAATGATAGAGCTTAAGTTGGCATCTGCAGATATCTTTGAGGATTGTGTTTACTGACAGTGGTTTCTGGAAGTATTCCTGGGCCCATTTAGTAATGTCAATGACAGAATCATGTGATGAGTATCGTCTGAACCTGAAGATATCGAGCATCCAACAAACATCTTCAGCCTTGTCCCTTACACACACAGATTTCTGCAGTTTCTTTGAATTTTTGATGGTACTATACACTGTAGATGATGAGATTTACAATTTGACATTGAGTAACTGTCACGGGAGCGAGGCGAGGAGACGTGCGGGTTCATGTGCAGGCTGTTTATCTGTGAACATAGAGTAAAACAGACAGGCTTAAGGTCGTTACCGGCAGACATGAATGGTGGAGGCAAAACACAAGAACAGTTAAAGTCCAGGCGTGGGTCGGTACACAATAAATGCAATCCAGATATACAAGGAAACACAGGAACACTAAGTGGCAAGATGACAGGGGTTGACAGTGCTAATGGACCATGGAGACAGACAAACACAGGGGGTTTTATACAGATGAAAGTAGGTCATGGGGCGGAGCAAACAATCAGACACCTAGACAACCAACGAGTGGGTGGAGACATGAGTTCATTGGTGAGAGTCCATGAATGAAAGCAGACATAAAACACAGAAAGTTCACTGGGCGCTAAAGTGCCATCCCCTGATCTGGACTGGCACTTCCAGCTGATTGTGACAGTAACATTGTTCTTAAAGTATCCCTCAATGTTTTACACACTCTACCGATTGGAGACTATGTCCATCTTTACTTCTGAGAGACTCTCTCTTAGACATCTCTTTTATAGCTAATCATCAAACAGACCTGATCTTAATTAACTTTAGTTGCCAGATAAAATAAAAACTAATAAAAATTAGTTGCCAGATATTCTATTGTTCTAAATAAAAAAGGGACTTGACTTGACTATTGTGAAATATAAAATATAAAAGTGATTCGAAAATCTTTTAGTTGTCATTTTACTGTAATCACATAAAAAAAACTAAAAAAAAAAAAAAAAAAATATCTGAACATTTCCAGAATTCACGTTGTATTTCGAATCTCAGCTGTTGTTGAGATTATTAACACAACTCGAAACCATAAATAATCTCCTCCTTACTCAATTTACCAAAATGTGGTCAAATGATGGCTCAGAAACAGAAAGCTTTACTGTCTTGGTTTTAAATAACAGAGTCGATTTTCAAAGCAGATCCTATTTAGAAGTTATGGGCGGAGTTATGTTTAGGTCATTCGTACAAATTCATACGAATTGCCAGCTTGTAAAATACATACGACTTAGAATAAATCGCATGAATTCGTACGAGTGAGGTCATATGAGTGAGGTCGTACAAATTCGTACGAATTAGACACTTGACATATCTTGATCTCTATATATATAATTGTTTAAAAGTGGTGATTTTTTTTCTTTCCTAATCCAAACCAGACCGGCAGCACAGCTGAAGGTTTGTTTGAGCGTGAATTTACATTTCCTTCCGCCTGAGGCTTATTTATTTCACTTTTGATGTGAATGGGCTTTTACATTTATCAAAATAAAACTTTTTATAGTATAAAGCAAACAAGCAAGCCCAACCCAGATTGTGCGTTAACCCATAATGCAGTGCATTACTTCCCATAACAAGTTACTTAGTAATGCAATTAGTTACTTGTGGACTAACACAATACTGCAATGCATTACTTGCACCAACTCTGGTCATGCCAGCTAATACTGACATCAACAGTAGACAAGGGCCATATTCATTTAATTCCTTTATTTATTTATAACGCAAACACAAATTTGTAAATGCAGTGATGTCATGCATGTCAGACACACAGTGTTTTGTAAACTACTGAAATAGTTAATTAGTTAAATTAAGATATTTAAGCAACTTTTACAAAAATGTCTTATTAGAAAATATTACAGGGGTGCATCTTAACACAGAACAATGACACTGACATGTTTTAAGATATGTCAGATCAAGATATTTCAACCTGATCTCACGGCAATTCGTAAGTATTTTATGAGGTGTCTAATTCGTACGAATTTGTACGACCTCACTCGTACGAATTCAGGCGATTTA
>JAUCMT010005279.1:0-25489 GCA_032357475.1 Enteromius thamalakanensis | reverse complement strand
TCTGTGGCGAGGTAGGATCGAGACATGGAAGTACGCGTCCTTCAGGTCGATGGCTGCGAACCAATCCTGGTGCCGGATGCATGTCAGTATGCGCTTTGGCGTGAGCATCCTGAAAGGCATCATGAGAAGAAACCGATTCAGAGCTCTGAGGTCCA
Source organism: Enteromius thamalakanensis (assembly GCA_032357475.1). Lineage (NCBI taxonomy): Eukaryota > Metazoa > Chordata > Actinopteri > Cypriniformes > Cyprinidae > Enteromius > Enteromius thamalakanensis. The sequence goes on along the minus strand of JAUCMT010005279.1, from coordinate 25,334 downwards.
AGATTGGTCTCAGCCCACCGCTCTTTTTGGGCACGATGAAGTAGGGACTGTAAAACCCAGACCTCATCTTGGCTGGAGGGACAGGCTCGATTGAGTCCTTAGCCAATAGGACAGAAACCTCCGCATGGAGGACAGAAGCCTCCGTGTTCGAGTGAACACGGGTATAGAGAATGCCTCTGTAACTGGGCGGGCGCCTGACGAATTGAATCGCATAGCCGAGGCGTACCATCAGTATCAACCACTGCAAAGGGTTTGGGTGCTGCAACCAGGCCTCTAACCAAGTCGGCAGGGGTATCAAGGGTACGGTGACAGCCATGCCTGAGGTGGGGCAGCCTGGTGGGGAACCAGGAAGGGGACCGGCCCCAGAAGGTTAAACGTCCTGGGGGTGAGTCCGGTCGCTCTGGGCAGGCCTTACCTTCTCCTGCTGGTTCCTGTGCTGGTGATCCAGGGCTCTGGGTCTGCATCTGAGGAGAAAACAGAGAGGTTAGATGGAGACCTCGGGGCACTGGACCCAGAGGTGTCGATGATTGCTCCCTCTTCCGTAGAAGATACCGTTCCCGGCCCTCCATCTGGGGTGGGGGCACGGGTGTTCCTGTCCCCCGAGGAGCAATCACAATCATATCACATACGGGCTGCCCGTATCCGCCTAACATTGTGTGCTTTGGCCGGGGACGGAGCAGAAGATCTGGGTGCCGGGGGGGTTGCCCTCGGCGACCCGCAGACTAAGGTGCTAGGGGGCTTGTGTAAGTGCACTGCGCTGTAGGACCTGTCCTACTGCCTCCGTCTGCTGCTGGGATGTCGGGGACTCCTGGGAAAAGCCCTCGACAGTGTCGCCGAAGAGGCCAACCTGCGAGATGGGCGCGTCAAGAAAGCGGGCTTTGTCAACGTCGATCACCTGACCAATGGCACGTGCGGCAACCTTAATCGTTCCTGTATAACTCCCTGGTCAGATCCACCCTTGTGCAGGGCCTTGGCTTGGAACACTTGGAATGTAGCCAAAGCGTGCAGGGTGGTAGTTGCCAGCCTGGCGTCTTGGTAAGCCCAGCCCGCAAGAGCGGACGAGGTCTTACGAGCCTCGGACGGGGGCCGTGGTGGTCCATGCCAGGCGCTGCCGCTGTGTTGACTCAGCACAGTGCGCTCGGCCTGGGGGATGGCCACGTATCCCGTGGCTGCACCTCCGTAGAGGGTGGAGAGGGGAGAGGAGCTGGTGGCCAGGCATGACGAGTACGAGGCTTGCCACGACCTTGTCAGCTCCTCATGCACCTCCGGGAAAAAAGGAACCAAGGACGACCTGTACATTTGTACATTTATTATGTATATAAATAAATTCACAAACATACAGTATTTTGAAAATACATGAATGTAATTTATGTTATATATGAATATATTTAATATACATGCATGTGTGTAAGTGCATGTATATCTATACACATTATAAATATGCAGAGTACACACACGTATATAATGTAAACAAAAACTTATTTTGGATTTGAATGTTTGATTTATTATTTGATTTATTCATTTATATTTCTATATTTTTAATAAAATAATATAATTATGCATGAGTGTGTGTGTGTATATATAGCAATATTTAAATTACAAATATATACATTTTATCTAAATGTAATATGATTTCAATTATTAATAAAAATGACTACTTAAGCAGCTCTAGACATTTTCTCAATGCACTTGCTAACTTCAGGCAGTGTGTATAGGACTATACATTTCCATAATTCATACGATAATAAAACAATATGCAATGTAGCTACAAAGTACATTATCGCATTATCTGATCCTCTGACGTAGACTAAACATATAGATTCAAGTGTTTAGATTTAACCAGATATCAGCTTCATATGATATTAAAACAACATCTGAATGTGAGGTGAATAATCTCATCAATGCTTTACACACAGAACAGACTGACAGTGAAAGCTCTGTCTGTGAAAGTGTGTTTTCAGTCTCAGGTCGAGGTAATATAGGCACCTAGACCAAAAAAATTACCAAACTCAGCTTACGAAACACGACACGCTGCATTTCTTCAGCTAACAAAGATGCCTTTCAGTAAACCGCCCCCAAATAAGGTTCACATTAAGACTCATTTTCAGCATGGAATGGATCCAGATTTAAAATGTTCCGGAAATTATAAAAATTAGAGATGAATAAAATCTGCTGGAACAAAGAGAGGAAGCCTGGAGGTTCGTCCGCTTCTCCTGCGACGGATGCAAGGAAACAGTAGTAAGGAACAAAGCTGTAATCGTACAACGAAAGCGTTATTACACACAGCATTCGAGCTCACTCAGATGTGTTCCCGGGCCTGAACGCAACAGGTTATCTCTGCTAGCAAAGGTTTTCCTTTCTGCCCTGAGAACTCTTCATAGGAAGCTAAATTCCTGCTAAAGTGTGCGTGTGTGCATGTTTATGTGGTTTATGAGGACACAAATGTGACATTGGTATTACAATATGAAGGTGATTTATGAGGATATTTTTAGTGTCCCCGTTATTTTAAAAAACTTAAAAACATACTAAATGGTGTTTTTTTGTGAATCTAAAAATGCACACATTGTCCTGTAAGGGGTAGGTTTAGGTGTAGAGTCAATGTAAGACAATACCACATACAGTCTGTACAGTAGAAACACCATTACACCTATGAAAATGTAAACCCAACATGTGTGTGCGTGCATGTGTGTGTGTGCACTTGTCAAGCTATCTTTTTGAGGGCCGGTTTGAGTTAGATCATCAGAGGGGGGACTGAGAGCCCTTTGAAGACCTGTTAAAGGGTCAAGACTTGGTTTTAGGGGTCAGGTTATAATTGGGTAAAGGGTAGGTTTAGGGTCAGGGTTTAGGTAAAGCACTTAGTTCTGAAGGGTAGGGTTAGGGTCAGGAGCTAGAGATTACATTGAGTCAATGTATGTCCTCAAAAAGATAGCTGTACAGAGTTGTGTGTGTGTGTGTGTGTGTGTGTGTACTCATGGGTGATTGCAGCATGAGGGCAAAAGCAATTCTGAATTATAAACAAGTGTTGCAGTAAACCACACACACTTTAGCTCCTGATTTAATCTTTCTTCTCTATTTTTACCTATGTCTGTCGATCACACGCACACACACGCAGATGACGTGTTCGTTTAAACAAGCTTAGATGATTTCCTCAAGCCACCAGCTGAACGCATGCTTCATTTACTCACATTTCGGAGCAGCAGGGATGAAATTAATTAAATATTGCACATTACATTCACACGAAGGGTCACAAAAATGAGTCACATATTTTCTACAAAATGTTTTTGATTATTAGAAATCAGAAATCAGAAATTTTATTTTAGCTAGTTGCTATACATAATTTGTCATTAAACTTGAAGTATTAAAATAACTTAAATAAACTGAATAAATTTATATTTAATGTTTATATTAAATGTTTTATTGTTCTGGGTTTTTCAAGCTTGGGCTCATGAAGAGATGATTACAAACTTATAATTAATACAATTATTATAAAAAAATATATATTTTCATTAACATTGAAGTATTAAGAACAAGTATTAAGTTTTAAGTTTAAGTATTAAGTTTGTTTTAACAAAAACAAACAAACACTGTAAAATGACAAAAACACAAGAAAATAGCTCCAATTTAAACCACATAAAATTTAAATAGAAAAAGAAATTGAAACTAGAAATCTAATTTAAAATATTAACAAAAACTTAAATAGTATGTCAATGTTAATGAAATAAAAATAAATCTATTTTTTGATTTGCTGTTGGCTATTTTTGTTGATCATATTAAGGCATAAAATAATATGACCAATATAATAAGGCATACAATCTTATAAATCATATGAAATTACATTTATTTCAATTAAGTGAATTAGTCACTTGTTGTTTTTATTTGTTTGTTTTTCTTCTGTGTATAGTGCCACCTTATTTATGAATGTCAGATCCTCAGAATAGAGTTTGATTCGGTTTGGATTTTGTGTGTGTTCTTTCTCTCGGACAGATGAGGATGAGAGGAGCAGCAGAGGTCATGACCCTCAGTGATTTACGCTGAGCTCCAGATCTCTGTTCTTCAGGGAGCGTCGCTCCCATCATCCTCTTTGTTCTCCATCTGCTGAGCTGTGTGTGCCAGATATCTGACATTTACACCAGCAGTCACACACTGTTACACACGTGACACATACTCACTATTACAACAATACATGATGCAGGGAAACCTAAGCCTAACCCTAAGTACCTGTATTGCTCAGTAATAATTACACTGTAACAATGACACAAATTAGTGTACAAATTTAAAATACAGGTGTTATCGATATTTGGACCACTTTCTAATGTAGTCTTTCTATTGTTTGATTAAACAATATTCAATTGTTAGATTGATATTATATTATCATAATTTAAAAACAAAATGCATGGGTTTCCTGAATAAAAGTATTTATATAAAGTATATATATTTAAATTAATATAATTATTGATTACTATTTCATGTATTGTTCTTTATTTGAAAATATTAAAATATTGCTAATAATATTTAGATATAATTATTAATAACTACTGATATAATTCTATAGTTGTATTTATCATTTTATATATTATTTAAATTGGGGTTCCTAAAACAAAATATTTTGGCTAAATAAAGTATCCCTAAGATAATATACTATTTAATAATAATATTTATATATTAATATTTAATGAGAATGTTTAAAATCTTATGTATCAAATAAAATGCATTGTTTATTTACATATATTAGGTAATAAATAAAAACTGTATGATATTGTTTTATATCAAATTTTATAAATAATTATGGATATATATTTCCATAGTAATCTAGGTATTATAAATAATTGCTAAAATATAATAATCATTTAACAACCTTTTAACCCTACAGTATTCTGATAAATGATTAATTTATTATTAATAATAATAGTTTATTACTAATATTATTTTGTAATATAATAAGATACAATTATTATAAAGAATAATTCCTGATATCATTTGTGAATGTATATACATTTATGAATTAATTATTACTTTTTTATCAGCTTCCCTTTGTGATCTCAATAACATCATTATGCTTCTTTTGATGAATGTGTTTTATGATGGACTGAGCGTGTATGAGACGAGTGTATTTCTCATCTCCGCTGGAGTTTGGCTGCGTTTCTTCTTCTGCCGTGAACTTAAAGAGAGCGCCGACTAACAGGAACTTTCAGCAGGTTCTTAATGTTTCCCATCAGTCTTTAGGGTGGAGTGAAGCAGCTGATCACGAGGTGATGATGATGAGCTCTGAGTGTTGCTCCGCTGGAACCCAGTTTTCTCTGTCCTTCCAGTCCAAACATCAGCGCTCGCAGGGTTAATAAACACAGACGTCTTCACCTGCCCCGCAGACGGAAACTACAGCAAACCGGTGTAAATGTTTGGACCTGAGAGGGTCTGGATTCATTGTGGACCTGCTCGTTCACAAAGGTTTAAGGCGACCAGCTTCAGGAGATTTTGTTGTTTTCAAACAGAAACCAGAGAAAAGTCCTGAGTCTGGTTGACTTAAACTTACAAGAGTTCTTAATTTTTTATATTCTAATTTAATTTACAGACAATTCTATCCAAAGTGATCAAATTACACATTTTTATTAGGTCGTAAATGTAAATTGTATCAGTGTGATACAAATTCATAGCAGTGCTATTTGAGCATCATTTATAAGTTACTAATAATATTTTTTAACTGGCTTTTACATTTTCCGTTTTCATTTTTTAGTTTGTGGTTTTGTCAATTTTTTTCATTATTATAATTTTTTTCTATTTATGTTTAGTTTATTTTGAATTATTTGTAATTTGGTCATGTGTGTGTTACTGTTAAAACTTTTTTTATTTTAAAAACTCATTATTATTTAGATTTTATTATTATTATATTATTTAGTAATTTATTTTACAGTAACTTAGTTTTGAGCTTTATTGTAATTTTTGTTAGCCAATTAATTAATTGTTACTACAATTTTAAATCATTTTGAAATGCGCTTTTAATTAATTTTTATTTAATTTTAATATTTACTTTTTTTACAGTTAGTAAGCTAAGTACTTAATTAATAATTATCATTACAAACTTTTCATTTAGTAATTCGTTAATTTAATTGTATTAACTAAAAAATATTTATTTAAAATTCAGATTTAAAACAAATCAATTTATTAACAGAAATGCAGTAAATGTGTGTCTGTACGCTGACAAAGCACCGAAGTAAAACAGCAGAAGGATTTTTCCTCCTGCATGCTTGAAAAAAAAGAGCAAATGCCCTAATATCAGCCTTATTTGAGGTGTTGACAGAGGAACACGCATTAAAATCCGGCTTAATAAGCAATTTAGAGATTTGAGACGAGGCCATGATGAAATTGTAATGAAATCAGTCCAAATTTCTGATGGCATAATCTCCCTATTTATTCGTTTTTCTGCAGTCGGCGATGACAAACAAGCCTAATCCACCTGACTGACATCTCAGCCTAAATTGACTTGGAATAACGGAGGAAAATTCCAGGCAATTAATAAGCAGATTTTTGCCTGTTTGATGCTCATGAGGAATGTTGGGTCGTATGAATACTTTGATAATGTGCAGATCTTCTCTGTAGTTACACGTTGAATCTCTGGTGCTTTCTATGGCAAGCTGATTTAACATTAACCCTAAAAATCTATCTATTTGAATTCTACCAGTGCTTTTTTTGGCTACTATTGGATCCGTTAAGTGCTGTACTCATTTATTAGCTACTAGTGCTTATTCATTAGGTACTAATCTGCTTTTTAATAGCCTCACTCCTGGGTGAAGTTCTCTACTGCGTCCTTGAAGCGGTCTGGAGCGTTAAAGAGTCGTGTCTTGTCTAAGCCGTATAAAGCACTGCCTATCAGAGCCGATAAGTGCCTACAGGCCCAGGAGGGGAGCACAGGATCTCCCTGCCCAGCGGTAGCGGTGCTATCAAGGGTGGTGCAGGACAAAGAGCCACCAGAACGGTTTCTGGCAGTGAAAGGTAATTCTGTTTGTGATTTCCAGCCCATTTTAAGCCAACAATGTAATAATTTTTAAACAATAGATGACTTAAACTAAACCCCCTAGCATGGGTAAAAATGTTTAACCCTAAGCGCGGTCAGAATAACTCTAGCATGTGTTCCGTTCAGTATTTCTCCAGTGCTGGGTTGCCAAATAACCCAAGTTGGGTTGTTTTTAGTGAAGCTAAGTTTTTGGGAGGGAGAGAGGTGTATTTCCAGAGAGCATGTGTAATGAGAACAGAAGTGCACTGAATGTTGAAGAGGCTTGCCGTAGATGTTCAGAGAAGGCCTGGATCTGTCAGTGTGTGTGATGGAGAGCTCCTCAAAGCTGAAGATGCCCAGAAATGTGACAGCATCCACGGATCAGCTCATGATGCTGGAGAAAGAGCTGTCCGTCACTCATCTGCTGCGATGCCATCTTTACCTAAAGGTGCTCAGGTTTGGAAAACATGTTTTAAGGCAAACATCTTTGATTGAGAAATTGTGCACATGTCCACACATTCATTCATTCGTTTGTTCATTCCTTTATTTAAATATTTATTTAAATATTATTATTTTGTTTTGTGCTTTTGTTTTTTTATGTTTTTCATTTATTTTTATTTCAGTTTTAGTTTTAATTGTATTTTATTTTATTTCCTGTCAGTAATTGTAGTGCTTTTTTGTTTAGTTTAAGGTTTTCATATGTCCAATATTTTTTATTATTTATTTTTTTGGAATTTTTTAGAATATATGTATTTTTACTTATTTACTTGCTTTTACTTATTTCCTTAATAATTAAACATATATAACAATTTATATAAAATCTTATACAAATTAATGTTAAAATTTTAACAAAACATATCTTTATTTTTATTATTTTAAATATTTATAAATTTTAAAAGTACTTATAAAAAATTGGGTGTATTTATTTTTGGAAAACTTTGGACATATGGATATATTTAGATGTGCTTATTTTAAATATTTAAATATTTTATTAAATATTTAAATATGTTTAAAAACATTAGAAAAAAGATAACATAATAGCAATTTAATACTATATACTACGTAATAATGTGTATATTAAAGAAAATTAAAAAATATATATATTTATTTGGATATATTTATCTTTGTGGAGATTTTTTTTCTTTTTCCCCCTTAGGGGTTAAGCTTTATCAAATATCATCACCTAAATATACAATCATCAGTGAGATGAGTCCTTCATTGCTGCAGTGTGTGTGTGTGTGTGTGTGTGTGTGTGTGTCAGCGCAGTGCCCTCCTGACCTGTCAGAGATTGCAGCAGGAGACACACAGTGTGTTTCATTATATTTGCTTTTCAACAAGCCCGGGCGCATGCTGCAGAATTAATGGGTGATCTGAGATCATCTGTGTTTTAATTGAACTTTAATCCTGTTCCAGAAGTCTCTCACACCTGGACAGACTGAAGCAGCCGATGCACCTCTGTGCCCGTCTGATGTGGAAAAAATATAAAAATAATTATTATAAAATCAATGTAAATAAATCAATATATCTTTTAGATAATATATTTAGATATATATATTTTTTATTTTAATGTATTTACATAAAATTAAATTAAAAATAAATTGTACTTATGTACATTAACTGATATATATATATATATAGGCTAATTTATTTACATTTTATTATTGTAATTATTATTATTAGAAGTAGTATTGTTTTTTTTTAAGTAAAAAGATTTAAAATTGTATGATTGTTATGTGTAGGTGATGATATTTGCTAAAACTGGATTTCAGCAGCCTTGCTGGATCGTCTCAGTCGTGGTACTGAAGGTGGAGAGAGTGCTTGTTATTCACTCCCTCCACCCACAATCCCTGCCGGACCTGGGACTCAAGTCCAACTCCCTCTCCATTAGGCCACGACTGCCCCGGTTGTGTTTGTTAACCCTGCAGCTCTGTCTGAGTGCTTTCTCATGAGCTGAAGAAGCCATGCAGCGCTGCTCTCTGCTGGAGACACACTCATACTGCAGCAAAGAAAAACTCATTGACAGTTTATTGATATATTTGACCTTCTCTGTGAAATCCAGGATAAGTCTCAAAATGGTCTTGCAGTCAATATCACAGATAAAGATGTCAAGGTTATATTTTCACTGTGTGTTCTTTAAGAAGGAGGATTTTATGTAAGAAACAGTAAATCACAAAAAAGGATTTTCATAGAGAGGCTCACATATTTTTAAATGTTAATTAGTGCAAAAAGACTTTTAACCACAGTGTCAAGTCCTCTAAAATCTTTATTTATCGAGCAGCTAATAGTCACTCAATTCATTTGTGTTTGATGCTAACTGAACGTCACAGACATACACAAAAATCTTGAACTGTAACATGTTGTTGTTGTATTCTGTGTGAACAAAAATACAATAATAATAATAATAAAATATTTACAGAGTATAATAATTATAATTATTATTAATATTATTATGCATTCGTGTTAGAATTTTAGTAGTAGTAGTAGTAATACGTGGAAATATAATAATAATTACTAAAAATATTTTGAATGTTACTTGAAATAAATGTAAAATGAAACATTTCAGCTAGATGCCAACAAACGTTTCACATTTTCATTTAGTTTAACTTTACTAAAACAAATTAAATGAAATAAATCTTTAAATTATTATTAATAATAGTAATAATTACTAAAATAATTATTTTAACATTTCTTAAAATAAATTAAATTAAAATAAATTAAAATAAAAAAATTAGAATTAATCAGTAAATTAACTTAAAATGTAAAATTAAATATTTTTTAATATATATTAATTTCAGGTGCCAACCAAACATTTCACACTTTCATTACGTTTAACTTTTCTACTATAATTTAAACAAATTAAATTAATATAAAAAATATTAATAATGACAACATACAGCATACAAAGATATACAACAAAAATACTAAAACAGAAAATATAAAACAGAAACTAATTTAAAAAACTCGATGCTAAACTAACACTAACCCGTTCTAAGGCCCTAATATTGTTTTGTGTGTGTGTGTGTGTGTGTGTGTGTGTGTGAGAAGACTTCCTGTACTGAAGCTCAGTGTAGTTGTGTTTCATCGTGTACTGATGGAAGAAACTTTGTAGTATATATTTGAAATATAAATAGGTTCGAAGGACGAACTGTTAGAGTTTTCACTCCATGACTTTCTGCTGTTTTTATCTCAGTTCACTGGGAATTTAAATGGGTTTAAAACAAGCTTCCTCTTATATTTTTTCCCAATGAAACAAAGAAAATCTATTTCACAGATTCCTGTTTCCATTAGATTCCATTTTGCGTTTCATAAAAGCACAAACAGCAATTTTTTTATTTATTATTTACACTGACACTGCGAGGAAGAGCAGCACAGATGAAGTGTACAGATCAACTCACACAGATGAATAAATCTGAATTTGGTTTTGCAGTTTTAACAATGTCCAGCAGGTGGAAATATTGCCTTATATTTCATCTGATTCCAAGTTCCTCATCTTTTCCTTTTTATTTATAATTATATGTTACATATAAAGTGAACTATATTGTGTGTGTGCGTGTATATAAGGAAAATAAGTAAACAATTATAAACTGAAAATATGAACTGAAGTAAACTATAAAGTGAGATATACATGGGTTTAGCCGTATTTCTTTGGTTTTAGGAAGTTCGGAAAAATGAAATCTAACCCCAGCAGAAACACAGCAGTTGTTTCAAGAAGGATAGTTAACTTGATGAATTAAAGTATTAAACATTTGTGTTATTTCTTCCTCTTTCTCTAGTTTTTGCAGCGGTTTGAATCCTTTGACATTCCAGGAATTTTCACTACATTTTCCTGCAGGAATGCAGAGCGGAAAGAGAGAATGGAAAAGTTGAAAGTTCACTGTGTTTTTGTGTCACGTGCTCGGCGAGTGCGTTTTTCCCCAGTAAGTCTCTTTGTGCTCAAAACAATAACTAAGACAATAGATCATGCACCAGTACATATGAAGAGAGCAGAGCTGTTGTGAGTGAGAGATGAATGCATTTACATCTGTTTATAAATCTTACATATAAATCAGTATCAATAAGTCTTTGTTTGTTAGTGTGAGACTTTATCACTTCTCGTCTCTGTATGTACAGCCCACATGAGTCTCTCAGCTCTCTGGAGCCACGCTATTTCCACACACATCAGTCACCATCTGTGTCTTACATTTCTTACTCCATATCTGTGATAACCCACACCACTCCAATCCATCAGTTAACATCTTGACAAAACAAAAGGATGCTTTTAATTAAAAGTCCATAATTTATAATAAGACATCCTCCAGTGAAAAAGGGCATCTCACATCAAACTCCACATACATATCTGATTTGTTCTGTAAATGTTTGATCTGAGCAGATCTTCACTGCAAGAAGAGTTATGGATTATAGCATACTTGCATTTGAGTTAAAAATCATCTTAATGCTGGATTAGTTTGATCTTCTGTCTTCTCCAGATGTTAACTGATGGACTGGAGTGCTGTTGATTATTCTGATGTTTTTATTAGACTCTCATTCTGACGGCACCCATTCACAACCAAGTATTCCTTGAGAATCAGTGTAACGACACATGTTAATATACCAAAACATTTTGGATTATTAAGATGCATCGCTAAGAACTTAATTTGGACAACTTTAAATAAGCTAAATGGCCCAAATAGTTCAAACATTGTCCAATCCTAACAAACCATACATCAGTTTAAAGCTTATTTATTCAGCTTTCATTTGATGCACAAATAACAATACTAAACAAAAATACCCTTATGACAGCTCCACTGTCACGAATGTGTCACAAGCCACAACAACAACATCAGCAGAAGAGCGCGAGAGGACAGAAAGCAGAAGCATACTGGAGTAGCGCCAACTAGGGTTTATTTCCCGGGATTATTACGTCACTGACTAGCCCCGCCCCCGCCTCGCTTTCGCACTCCGCAGTTAAAATCAGTTTGTGCAATAACCGCTCGTCGTCACGTTTCCACGCGCGACACGCGACAGGACATGGCCCAGGCGACGTTGGTTAGTAAACAACAGCGAATGAGGCAAAAACAAGCGCGGACAACCGCGACTTCACGCTGACAGCGATTTACAGCGCTTTGCAAAAAGTTTCGCTGACGCGTCGGTGACGTCAGATGTAACGGGCGACGCTTCCCGTTCGCCGTCGGTGTGCGTGTTTTTGTTTGTTTGTCTTTAATCGTTGAAAGCGGGCGGAATGGGGGCCAAACAGAGCAGTCCCGCTGAAAACGGCCGCACACGAGCGTACTCTAGCTCGGATCTCCCGTCTAGTAACGGCGGCAGAACGGCGGCTGTGGCGATGAGGTTTTCCGCTCACGGAGCCTCAGGTGCTACGTCTTCATCTTCGTCGTCTTCAGCGGCGGTGGCCTCGCACTACACCGGCTCCAGGACGCGCTCCGTCGGGGGAGTCTCCGGTGGACCGGCCGCGAGACCTCAATCCAGCATTAATATACCGACCTCGGGAGCGTACAGTTCTCAGGACTCCGGTAACAGCACACCGGAGGAGAACGGCGGGGAGAGAGAGCGGTCAACCGGCGCTCCGAGACTCTTGATCGGATCTTTACCTGCTCACCTGTCGCCTCATCTCTTCGGAGGTAAGAGTTTGTCTGGCTAATCTGTGGTTGTCATACTTTACCTATTCATATTTGTAGTAAAAGCCATGGTTCATTTTCGCAAGTCCACCTAAGCCACAACTAGTATGTGTTTAACCAGATATTTAACCACCTGTTATGAGTAACTCACCTAGAAACAGCATGTCCTTTCCATATAAATATAGACGAAGTTCGCATTTTTATGTTAATATCTGTTTATATGTATGTTTGAGAGGTTACTAAGGTCGAACTCATGTTTGTCAAACTACCCAGTTAAGGTTTTTGAAACGTTTTCTAGTTGCAGGTCCAACAACCAGTTTTTGCGTCAGCTGTCTAAACCAGATCTATGTTATGAGTAACTGACCCAAACACAGAAAACGTGTACTGACTATCACTGGAAGTTATGTTAATATTAATGCAAATATTTATGTAAATGTGCATATGCAAGTTTGAGAAGTTATTTTAGTAACCAATTTGAGTATTTTTACCCAGCTGCTTAAACCAGATCAATACCCACCTGTTTTATAAACGATGATCTATCCAACCTCATATTTGCACCAGATTCCATAAAGTGTAATGTGTATATACATATTAATAACAAATAGATTTGTTTATTCTGTATTTGCACTTTCTGGTTAGATGCTAACTGCATTTCATTGGCTATGTACTTGTATTCTGCACATTAACCATAAAGTTGAATTGAATCTAATCCCCATAGGCAGTGTACTGACTGTTGAAGTGGTAGTACTGGTAGTTGATTTGTGCCAAACTACCCTTATAAAAAAGTCAGCCAGTTAAGTTGTGTCCTTAAAGTTGTACATCACTGGTTTTGTTATCAGTGCAAATACGTATAAGAGATTAGAACGGTTAAGTGTCAAGTTTTTATTTGTGAACCTCTCATCTTGTAATAGTTCATGGATCTTTCCTTGTGGAGTTTGACCTTTCAACCTTCTAGTTTAGTGGCGAACTTGAGTAACATTTTTTTGCAGTTAAAGGTTAGTTAGTCCATCTGATCAACAACCAATTTCTGGTTAAACCAGATCTATACCCACCTGTTATTAATATAAAGCAATTCATAAACAGTGTATTGATTGTATTTATGTGGGTAGTGCACACTCATGAAGTTTCATATCAATATTTTATATTTATATCAATGCAAATAGATGTGTTTTTGTGTATATATGAGTTTAAGTGTCAATTAATTTTTTTGAACCACTAGTTCACACCACCACTTATTAGAGTTAAACCAGCCGAACTAGTGTTTTTAATATCCAGTGGAGAACGATGTTTTGGTTTATTATAATTGGTGCAATCTGGTGACCTTCAACCTTTAAGTTAGCAGCCCTGTGTCCGGTTGCATAATAAATAACCATGTCATACAAGTTTGGCATCTATTTGGTCATAACATCAAGTCCGTTATTAATGAGTAGATTGACCTGAAGTAGATCTGATCACAAAGTGAGTACAGGATAGTGTCTGTGTTCATGCAACTGATCACAGATCTTTAACCAGTAGGTCAAACCACAGCTTACTAGGTTAAACCGACCACACTGGATGTTAGTTTCTAGCAGTGGAGAAAGAATCTGTTTTGATTTATGGGGTTGAAGTGATCTGGATGGTTTGTGGAAGGATGTAATGAAAATATTTGTATTTAGGATTATATTTAATGAACTGGTGCAGTGTTGCAGGCCGTTATTTTACAGATGCATGCTGCTGCGTCTGTGGTGAGACACTGTGACGTGTTCAGAGGAACCAACAGGTTGTGGTTATGGAGTTCTCTGATCAGGTGTAGAGATGCATGTGACAGATGAGGATGATTTCCGAGCACTAAAGTCATCATGTGCGTCTCTTGCTGCTGTTTTTCTGAGAACCTGCTCAGTAATCTGATGTTTCATAAACACTGCTGTGATGTGGTTTAACTGGCTGAGTCTCAGAAAACCGGTCACGAACAGGTTCTGGTCACATTTCACCTCAAAATCAGAAGAGAGAAAGAATCAAAACTTTTTTTCTTTTGCATTGGGCACATTTGTTGAAGTTAATTTAGCTATAGCAATGATTACCAATGAATCCTCTGTATGCAGTGAATGGGTACCGTCCAAACAGCTGATTAAAAACATCATGTCAGCTTTATTGTCTCTCTTTATTTTAGTTAAAAATGTCTGAATGATGTATTTCCCCAGATGTTAACTGATGGAATGGAGTGATGTGGATTATTGTGGTGTTTTTTTTTTTTTTGACGGCACCCATTCACTGCAGAGCATCTATTATCAAACCTTTGCGTTGCATGCTCTACTGTTTGAGCTACAGGAGGAATTTACTTGCAAGGAAATAATGGGCTTTAATTTGATCTCTTATCGTGATATTGTGGTGAAATATTGATTGTGCATGTTTTAAAATAATAACTGCTAATGATTAGTGTAATTTTGTCTGTTCATTTTTCTTTCAAACCATATTCAAATCCAGTGGAAAGGCAGGTGAGGCTGTGCGTTGCGGAGACGGAATTTCCCCAGCCGTTGTGGCCTGGATTGAACTTTAATTCTGTAACAGGCTCTCACTGGTGATTGAAGTTAATCTTTAAACGTTGTTATAATGGCTAAGTATGACTTCTAACTGACTGTGGATAAGATCAAGAAGGGAGTTTTTAAAGGGAAATGAGACTTAAGTTCACTTCTAATTATTGAAACGCACTGGGGAATCCTGTCTGTGAACAGACTCTCTCTGTATCTACAGTTTGCATTAGGCCTGGAGGTAAAATCATGCAAAATTTAGCATGGTCATAGAAACCTGTAAAATCAAGTATTAAGGTTCAGTGTCCTTTATCATTTTTATTTTTTTTTTTTAATGGTGTGGAAATAATATTTTAAAATGAGAACTGTATAGAAATACTAGGAGTTCTGCGTGTATCGGTGTTGATCAGTGTGATTTTGACATTGAAAGAGATTTTGTTGTTTTGACGTAAAGGAACCAAAACACTTGTTAGTTAATGAGTTGAGTAGAAGCCTCATTCTATTGAATGCTTTTCAGGATTTTAATTAAAAGTGTGCATGCACAAGTAGTAAACACAAACGAAAACAGGATTTGCATTTTTTTCAGTAGGCTTCGATGTAAATGTGCAGTCTAGTTCCTCTAGTTTAGTTTCATGTTTCACATGCATGTTCTCAGTAAAGAGATGTTATGTGTGATGGTCTGTTAAAAGGGTCCAGGAAACTTAGGCGCATGCACAGATTATGATATTAATATGAGGTTAAGGAGTTGACCATTTCTGTAAATTACTTTGCAACTTGCAGTATATTCAGTGGTGACTCTGGTACCCTTGTTTAATTCTTAATAGTTTAAAATATCTTTTTCTCTCTCTGTCTACAGATTTCCAAACTCTGTTTGTAATGAGTCGTGCTTGCATTTCAACAGAAACGTTTAAGTCAATCATGCACGGAAGAGTTAAGCACAAAGATTAATAAATGAGGTTAGTTTTAAGTTCATGGTGTCTTAATGACGTCTTCATGTTCTACAAATCTCTTGACAGAAACCAAGAACCTTCCCTAACCACAAACCACCAATGAAACCAGATCCAGCAGCATGCTTCGACATCGCTGTGCTTTCAGATATGTGTCCTTTGCGGGTCACCGTGGGTCATGTGATCTGTGTTCATACTGTCCACACTTAATAAAACACGGGGGGCGAGCCGAACGAGCCGTGTGTACATTAAACACACAGCGGTTTCCTCTTGAAAGAAAGTGTTTGTTGTGGCTGCCCTTTGCTCTCTGTGTTTCTCAGACTCTACTTTGACTCAACATGCTCCTTTTACCGGAACGGCTTCGCCCAAAGCTGGTGAATGATCGCTGGCTGCTGTTGTGTTTTTAGAGGTTGGCAGCGAGTGTGGCATATTTACAGCAGCTGAGATGTTAGGCCTTTCACAAATACTCATTGCCGATCAATATTTAGTTAATGTAAATGACTCTGTGTGGTGTCAGCGGTATCATCCGGATCTGATTTGATGGACAGTGTGAGGAGATCCATATATTGTGGATACCTCCATTACACGATTTCCCAGTTCAAACCATCGCAAATGTGCAAAGCACCAGTGCGCTCTCTTATGAATGCTGTTTGAATGCACCTTTGTTTAAGATAATGTTGTTATTATTGCATGAGTAGATACAGATAATGAATATTTTAGTATTGTGATTGTCTGATACCAGTCTGACTGATGAACGTAACCGTAGTTCTGACACTGAGGCAGTGTGTGCAAACCATTTTTATTAGTGTACACAAGATCTTATCAGACTAGAAAAATGCAAAGATCGCCTGTGGTGAAATTAAGTTTTTAATGTGTAATGTCTAATTTAGTAAACATGATTTGCGAAGCATTTTCATTTGAATGTTTTCTTTAAATCAAAGGCGGTTTTTATCACAAACATGTAACCAATCCCATCATCTTGATGGGCGGAGCCTTACCTATTATTAGCTATCTGAGATCATGAACATGATTGATGCAACATTAGCAATGCATTATTAGCTGTTCATTATTAACAGTCAGGTAAAAGGCTAATGATATTAATTACGTCGAGTACCTGACGTGATAAATAAAATGCATTATCCTCTTGATTATGTAAAGAACCCTGCATAAACCACGTGTCGTAATCCGTTTCTGTTTCGAAAGATACAGTTCAATATTGCCTTTGTTTAGCATTCACTACATCAACTGAATGAAAGCGGAGCAGGTTTGATGATGTCATTAAGTAGATGTGAAGACTAATTTGCATATTATGTATTGCATGCATAATTGATGAGGTAAGGGTGGGCGTTATATTTTGAGGGTGTAAAAAATTTTCATGTTGAAATGTCAGTTTGATCATCAAAGATGAGTTTTAAGGCTTTATTAAAAGCAGGTTTAAAGTGAAAACCATTTCTGTTCCAGTGAACTGATTTAAAACTCTTTCAGATATTCGTTTATTGAATAACGCCAGATAACTAGTGCAAAGAGCAAAAGAAATATTCTCCGAGGGAATCAGCTGACTACAGGGAAATGGCTTGAACTTGGACGGGGTTTGGGAACGGGTCAGTAGTCAGCCGGCCGCTCTGTCCCGGTGTGCTGCCGCAGCAGTTCAGACTCCACTCTTAATGGCTCAAGCGCCTCTCTTTCCTCTGCGTTTCTCTCAGCTCTGGCTCGGCTCCACCTGCTGCTCCAAGAGCTTTCTCTGCAGCTCTCAGATGATATCTGAGGCCTTCTGCAACATTTCTGTCATGATTTACTCATTTTGAAAAGTGTGTGTACATGCAAATAAAGTTTATGGAAGCCTTTTTCTACCGTAGCGTGAAAATCTGACTTTTTACCTTAAAATTCTGCATCTGTTACGTATGTTTTTTTGTTTTTCACCACAGAGTGTTCAAATATCAGAATTTGGACTTTTCTTCTCAGTATTGCAAGTCTATATCTGGTAGTTATGAGGTAATATTTAGCATTTTCAGTTCTATATCTCACAATTCTGATTTTTGCTATGATTATTTCATTCATTTCAAATTAAATATTGCAAGTTCATACTTTAAAATTTTGACTTTTCTTTATACCTCGCAATTTTGACTCTTTCCCCCTTTTTTATCTCTCAGAATTTTGAATCTTGAATTTCTAATTTTTGCAATTCTTTTTTTCTCAGAATTGTGAGACAGAGAAGTTGCTATTACATATTTATACATATTTCATTATTTATTAATCTTTCCATCCTGTGGTAGAAACAAGCTTCCATTTAACAGTGAATGGCTGTCTCACGCATTTTATAAAAGAAGAAAACTTGGTAAAAGGAAGTGATAAAGGTGTAATGCATGAGAGTGAGTTATGACAGTTTGTTAATTTTTTTGGGATGCACTGTAACTTTAACAGATTGATTTTAACACGTACGTTAAGCAGCACTGTGAATAGATTCTCACCCTTTTTTTTTCTGTGTGCCGAATATGCAAAATATCTAATGTGCAAATATATGTAATGCTATATAAGCACAATCTGTTTATTAACTGCTTTCTGCCGTCACACTTTACATTATCCTATCCCATCCTT
Source organism: Enteromius thamalakanensis (assembly GCA_032357475.1). Taxonomy (NCBI): domain Eukaryota; kingdom Metazoa; phylum Chordata; class Actinopteri; order Cypriniformes; family Cyprinidae; genus Enteromius; species Enteromius thamalakanensis. The sequence continues at coordinate 6,685 of JAUCMT010005279.1, read as the reverse complement.
CTCAGCAGCCCGTGATGTTTCTGAGTCAGCAGGTTATGCTTCATTTCTTGTGTTGTAGATTCGGTTTGACCGGGTCACAGAGAAGATCTGGCACGGTTGAGATGTTTTATGAAGTCTACGTGCATGCGTGAACACCGCCGGTCGATCCAGGAATCGATAGTCAATGTCCCATCGTGCTGCTGCGTTTGACGGGGACATCAATCCTGTCAGACTTTTCTCACTGCGCCTCTAACAGACAGCCTTAAATCAGATGGACAGAGCCCATGTCACTGACGCACAGCGAGCAGCGTTTCAGAGACGCACATCAGCTCCTCAAACCAAATTAATATAGTGACCGTAAACATGAGTTTATATTGTGAGGGTATTGTCATGATTTTCACTGTATCATCACACAGCTCTATATACACAGTTGGATGTGTATTTCTTACAAATGTAAACCGTACTATCGCCCAGCTGTTTAGATGAAGTCGGTCTTTTGCAACGTTTATTTCCCGTATACTATATATATAATTTTTGTAATATGAAACTGACTGTATTAAGATATTGTAAACACCAGGATTTTCTGTAAATGTGCTCTGTTAACCAATTTTCATTCATGTCAGTGAATGTCGTTTTGAATTTGAGCAAATATATAAGTGTTCAGAAGATGCTAATCTGATTTAGTTTACTGCCGTCACAGAGGGTCTTGTCCTAGGCTTGTTTTAACATGATCTGATGGTTTTGCATCTCTTGCTGAGGCTTGATTGACTCCATGCTCTCCTGAAGGTATTTGCGGAGTTGAAAGTTTTAAAGGAACTTATCACCAATTAAGCTCTTTTGAGACACTTGTACATAAGGAGTCATATATCAGGAGCTTTATGCAGGGCAGGCAGCCTGAAAATATGAAGCGTCATGACTCTGATATGCTCGAGGAAATGAGTCATGCTTTCTCTAGTCTGGTATTGCTTGTCAGCATTTATAGAGCTCCGAGTCTGGGCTAGGATTATCGGATTGATTTTTCCAAAAATAAAAACTGCTATTATTTATTCACCCTCTTGTCATTTTTCTGCTTCTCTTTATTAAATTACATGTTAAAAGGGTTCCTGCAGAATATCGTGGTCGTGGAGTCAAACCACCTTGGATGGTTCAATATTGAGAGACTTGTATGACAGAAGGCACCAACAAACAGCCGGTTCCCTCTGGGCACGAACAGGAAGAGGACGGCTCATAATCAGATGCAGAACAGACATTATGGATCTGTTTATTCTCAAGAGCAGACGGTCATGGGAATGTATATGTATGTTTTTCTGCTATTGATATACGAGGTCTCACAATGTTTCCATGACCTCCGGGTGCTCACTTTTTTATAAACAGTCACTAGGGATAATCTGCAAAAGTTTCTTTTTATAGACCGGTACAGAAAGTAGCTGAAGTGACGGTTCATGAGCTTGTGATTAAAACTTCTTACTTCTTACAAGATTGAAATCATGCATTTGAACTGATTTTCTCAAACAAGGACATGTTTGGGTTTAGCCAGCTGTTACCTGACTGTGTGTGTGTGTGTGTGTGTGTGTTGTATACTCATGATTTCAAGGGATGAGAAAGAAAGATTTCCCATTTCTCTAATTGGCTCTAACTCCCACATCTGCAAAACCGCAATAAAGTTTTTTTTTGGTTGTTGTTTAAAAGCCACTCGTGCATTTAAAAAAAAATAGTTTGCCCAAAAATGAAAATTTGCTGTAAATGCATCCTCAGATCATCCAAGATTTGTTTTGAATTTCATCATATATTTTTTTTCCAAAATGTTAACTGATGGCCTGTTTGAACTGATTCAGCTGTTATTCTCTCATTCTGACGGCACCCATTTACTGCAAAGCATTCTGTGATGAGCAAGCGATGTAAAGATACGACTCTTCCTGTAATCACACTCTCATAGGGAACTAAACGTTATAGCAAAAGTGGATTTTCAGAAAAAGAGAATGCTGGCAAAGACTTTAAATAGACTTGTCACTTACAGGAAGAGCTGCTCGTGATGTTCTGACATTTACCTTTATATGACCGTATCTCGTTTTGTAACGCACTGAATTGTGTTCTTGCACAATGTCTATTGTTCTAATAAAGATACTCTGCAGGCCTTTACAATGTTGAAATCCTCACATTCTTGTGGTTAGATGAGCACTGTTGAGCATGAGTGTCAGTCATGAATGCATGAGCGGTTGGATCATCTCAGCATCATAAAGGCAGGCATGTAATCTTATTACACTCTTTAAGTCATGTGATAATCTCTGCAAGCAGACACAGGCGCACGGCACTGTATTCCATTTAAAATGGCTTATACATTGATATATGCAAGCTATATATTATTTACTATTGCACGTACTCTTCTGTCCAGAGCGACTTGCATTGCATTCAAAATTTGCATTTTGTCACTTCATGCATTTCTTGGGGAATCAATGGTGTTGCATGCACCATTTGATCAATACGGAAGTACAGGATATTATTTCTTATAGTGTTTTCAGTATGATGTAAAACGACACGCTCTAACAAAAAGGCATGTTAAAAAACATCTGTTTAATGCTGATTTTTGCAAATTTCGGAGGTCATCCGGTGTATGCAAAAAATGCATGCTATTTGCATCCTGCTTGATGAGGTTTTGATTCATGCATTCTTCTGTTACTTTGATTTTTGGACAAATTGTTCCCCATGGGTTGGATTTGTACCTTATAGATGAAGTAAGAGTGGCATTTTGGCAGCATAAGTGAAGCAAACATAATGTTCTGAATGCAAATCATGCAGCACGCAGACAGGGTATTTAATTGAGCACTTAGAGGAGGTAAGAGTCCCATCTCCCTCGCTGACTGCATATGGCACATTAGATGGCATCGTCAGTCGATTCGCAGTTTCCCGCTGCTTTGGGTTTGTGGCAGCTTTGCTGTGCTCGAGTGTCTCCTGATTGCTGAATAATCACCGCTCATAAGATCCTTAAACTCAGGTGAAGCGCTAGTGGTTTTTAAAAATCAGGTTCCTCGCTGATAGAGTTGGTTCATTGGTTTGAGATTGAAACTCTGCCTGAACTGATTTCAGAATCAGCGGCTCTAGATGCTGCAGGGGATGGGTTTATGTGCTGCTGGTCAGATGTTTTCCTGTCTAAGCAAAAGTGATGCAACTTTTATAATGTTACAAAAAGATGATTATTTTGCAAATAAATATTTGTTCTTTTGGAAGTCCTATTCATCAAAGAACTGGTTTTCACAAAAATATTGATCAGCACCACTTTTTGACTGATGATAATCAGAAATGTTACTGTGTTTAAATGTCTTGAGCTGCAAATCAGTATATTATTATGATTTCAGAAGATCATGTGACACTGAAGACGGAGGAATGATGTTGAAATACAGCTGAACATCACAAAAAATAAATTGCAACACATTCACAGCTATATGAAATTGCAATAATATTTCAGTTTTTCAGTATTTCCCATCAAATAAATGCTATTGATGAGCAGAAGAGACTTTAAAAACTCCATAATTTTGAATGCTACTGTAATGTGTGTTTTTTCAGCGTTGTCATATCGTATATAGTATAGTTCTGTGTCCATCTGAGTGTGTGTGAAACCTTCCTCTGACCCATGAGCTGACGTCGTGTCACCTTGTCAAATTCTAGCAAGTTTACGATCATTTATAGTAGGACAGCGCTGACCTTTTCTGTACTAAACACCCGTTTTCTTCTCTGTCCATCTGCTCAGCAGCGTTGACAGCTTTATGAATTATAAATGTCTCCTCGCGTGCTCAAATCTGCTTCACTTTCAAGAGGACTAACCTTAAGACATGCCACTGATGCTCAGGCGTCTGTGTCTGTCACACTTCACCACGTGTTGTTTTACTTTTCTCTGCATATGGAAGTGTGTAATGTATATAAACTCAAAATGAATCATTCGATCACACAGAATAGCAGAAGAGCTCCATGAGGCTGTTTCTGTTCTGAAATCCAGTTTTCAGAGGGATTATAGACTACAATCCAGATTAAACCCTTTCAGAAAACCTGCACGTGTGTTTGTTAGGAAAACACTTTTTAAAAAAACAAACATTTTTATTACATTTTGTTTTGTCAAAATGTAGCACATACAGTATACTCTCTTTAGTAGCTGTCAGTTCACTTTATTTTTAATCTTAATTTTTTTAAATTATTTTTATTTTATTTTTTATTTTTTCCAAATTTTGTATTTTCACTTATTTTTTTCTGAATGCAAGAATTAATTAATATTTATTATATATTAATTATATTGAATATAAATTATTCATTAATGTATGTGTAAATTATTATATTTTTTTTTTATTAAGGGTGCAAAAATACAAAAAAGCAATAGAACTGCAATGAAAATAAGCACCAGTGACAATCTGCATAATAGTAATAATTTAGTACTAGCATGCATGATGATGATGATGATGATGATAGTAAAGATGAAATAAAAAAACCGAGCACTGACACAGAAGCTAGAATAGGTGTGATACGTGTTGGGTATGTATTACTTTTTTTTTTTATTAAAACAGTTTTATTTGTAGTTTGAGATAAATTGGAAAGATGAAAGGCAGTACTTCTGGCTGTGTTTGTGAGCAGATGCTGGCCGTGTCCTCAGATCAGCTCTCATTTGTGATTAGGAAATTGCAGGCCTAACCCTGCGGTATTGTTGTCTTTGTCTAGCCAGCGTTCTGCTGCCTGTGCGCTCGTCATTGTCTCAGAGATTTAATTTTAGCCCGGTTACGTCAGTCACACACACACACGGAGAGCGCGAGACCGTCTGCTGTCACAGACATGGATCTCATTCACAGAAGACGTGCGGTTCAAAGCTTTAACTCCGCTTTAGCCTCAAATATATCATTCGTTCTTCTATTTTTTTAAATGAACAAACCATGTATTATTTTAATGTTCGCTGTCAGTCAGTCATGGAAATGTTGTCAAAACACTGATCTGTTTGCGTATCGTTACATTGACTCAACCAGTGGGGTGGGTTTGGGGGCGGGACAATCTGTTTGACTAACCAATAAGACATGGTGAATGTTTTGGGGAAATCAGTCATTATTTTGACGGTTGCATGTGGTGAGGAGCAGAAATGACACACTTCATCTTTTAAAAAAAGACTGCAGTAACGCCTCTGTTCGTCTGAAAGTGCCCAGTTCTTGATTTTTATTTCAAGAACAACACAACTTCCTCTTTCTCTGTTATTTATCAGATTCTCAGTAGATTTTTGTCTGTGTTTCTCACCTAAAACTGTTTTACATATGGTTTCCAGGTACACACGAATGAGCTTCAGTCTTAGAGATGCAAGAGAAGTGTAATACTTTTATTATACCATATAGGTGTCATAAAAATAGTTCCTATGATGCATTCAAAATCTTTTAAAGTCATATGAACTTAAATTTTTATAGTTGTGGGTAAATGTGAGCAATAGTTAACTAGTTATTGACTGATACAGCTGTTCTATTGGCTGTAGATGAACCAAAATGGAAAAAATGATTAATTTGTATTGTACAGTGAGATCTTTCAGAAGTAATATTTATTTTGTTGATGACTCTTTACAATGAGGTTCATTAGTATTATTTAATAATTATAATTAAATTAATAATAAAGTCATAACAAAATTCTGTTGCCCAGTTGTGTTGCCCTAAAAAGAAGTAGAGCCAATTTTAACTAACAATTTGTACCAGATTATTTATATTACATTATTTATATATGATTTTTTTTTGCAGAAGAAGGTTTTCACGCATTAGAGAAAACAGGACAGATGTCTGAACACCTGTGTATGATGTAAAGCTTGTTGATCATGTCAGTAAAGCTTGTTTGAATCTCTTTGAAAGCCATAAAAGAGAGCGTATGGGTTGTAGGCCGCTTGTCAGATTGAATATCTCCACCAGAGAATATTGCTTTTATCCCGGAGTCTGTAGTTTCCTGCAGAAATCAACAGCTTCCGTTCTTTCTCCGGAGAGACTGTAAGCCCGAGCGCAGTCGTTGCATCTCCCTGAGGAGCTCTGCCGCTTGGCTTTACTCCACAGACGCAGTCATTAAACCCCGGAGAGAGCGTTCACGAGCTGCATGTGTGAACAGCATCCATCTCGCTCTGACAGATGCTCAGGCGCTCTGAAACACCCTGAATTCACCGGCACAGAAACTGGTGTGTCCGGCAGGGAGAGCCCATCAATAAAGCTGAGATGAAATGTGTAGATGGACCGGTGTGACTGCCAGCACTTGTAACGCTAAACCTGTTAAATATTTTACTGGATTATATTTGTAGGCAAATGAAAAATGAAGAGTTTATATGTACTAATAGTGATGATTTGTGTGGTGGTTTGACTGGGTTACGTTCATGCATTCTTTAGTGTTTTTACCGTCATCTTATGTGATTTAATACAGATCACTTCACTTCTCTTTTTATTATTTTTTTACTTTAGTGGACATTTCTAAAAATCAGCACTCAAACACAAGAGATATTCTGCTTTCTGCTTTAAGATGAAATCAATTTCATGTTATTCATTTTATTTCAAATTAAAAACTTTTGTTCACTTCAAAAATAATGTGTTAATACTAGGGGTGGCACGGTTCATAAAAAAAAAAAAACCAACCGTTCGGTGCGGTTGTCTCGGTTCGGTGCATGCATGCGTCGCACGGTTCATGACATGCGCAATGTAGCCTCGTGCCCCGTATGTGACGT